>PYDT01000436.1:17500-24034 GCA_004837865.1 Musa balbisiana
ACATCAAGATTCAATCTGAGTTCCAAAAAAAATTATATTTCATTCTTGTATCTGAATATTTGGCCCTGTACATATGATCCAGACGCATATATGATATATGATATATGTCATATATGTGTGGACATATGCGTGCGTATCAGGAACGCAGAAAATGCGGATATGGTCGAATGGTAAAATTTCTCTTTGCCAAGGAGAAGATGTGGGTTCGATTCCCGCTATCCGCCCACGGTGAAGTAATGTATTATGATAAGATAAGAGATAAAATCAAAAATGAAATTCGAACTACTAATGCTAACTACTAAAAAGATATTTTTTTTTTACAAAAAAATGTTGCGGAGACAGGATTTGAACCCGTGACCTCAAGGTTATGAGCCTTGCGAGCTACCAAACTGCTCTACTCCGCGCTGAAGAACCGGGAACTTATGGACGAAGAAAGATTGGATACGCCCCTCTACCATATCCGTACAAATAGAATAGTCTATTTATACAGAATGGTAAAGAGGGCTCCTCTATCTTCTATGATAATAGATCGTAGAGATTCATACAAATACGAAAGGATATTTTTCTCTTTACCAACTTGATCTTATTGCGCCCGGTAACAAACATGCATGAAACATTTCTCGAAGTATGTGTCCGGATAGCCCAAAGTCTCGATAGTTAGCTCTAGGTCTTCCAGTCAAAAAACAACGTCGATGGAGACGTATAGGTGCACTATTACGTGGTGGGGATTGCAATTTTCCATGAATTTCCCATTTTTCACTCAATGATGGAACTTTGCTTATTTTTTTTTTTGAGGATCGACGAATCAAATGATATTTCTGTTCCAATTTCTGTCGCTTCTTCTCCCTCTGAATCAAACTTTTTCTTGCCATAATATAATGTTCAGTTCCTATTATTATCAATGATACAGTTCGGATCCTAGATGTAAAAATATAAGAAGGTAGATCCTCCCTCTCCATCGAAACAAATGAGATTGTTGCTGATACAGTACATAAAAAAATAATAAATAACTAAATTAAAATTAACCAAATTTTCCTGATGTAGAGGCAATCAAGAAAGCTGCATAAGTGAATATATAACCTACGGAAAAGTGGGCTAATCCAACCAATCTTGCTTGCACAATGGAAAGAGCCACTGGCTTATCTCTCCATCGAATCAAATTAGCCAAAGGTGTGCGTTCATGAGCCCATGCTAAAGTTTCAATCAATTCCTGCCAATATCCGCGCCAAGAAATTAAAAACATAAATCCAGTAGCCCAAACAAGATGTCCAAATAAGAACATCCACGCCCATACGGATAAACTATTCATACCAAAAGGATTATATCCATTGATAAGTTGTGAAGAGTTTAACCATAGATAATCTCTTAACCATCCCATTAAATAAGTGGAAGATTCATTAAATTGTGAAACGTTACCCTGCCATAAAGTGATGTGTTTCCAATGCCAATAAAAAGTAACCCACCCAATGGTATTTAACATCCAGAAAACTGCCAAATAAAATGCGTCCCAAGCAGAAATATCACAAGTACCGCCGCGTCCTGGGCCGTCGCAAGGAAAACTATAACCGAAATCCTTTTTATCTGGCATTAACTTGGAACCACGTGCATCTAAAGCACCTTTTACTAAAATCAATGTAGTTGTATGCAAACCTAGAGCAATAGCATGATGAACCAAGAAGTCCCCAGGACCTATTGTTAAGAAGAGTGAATTACTATTCTCATTAACAGCATTCAACCAGCCCGGTAACCATATGCTTCGACCTGCATTGAATGCTGGGCCATTCGTTGAAGATAAGAGTACATCGAACCCATATGAAGTCTTACCATGAGCGGATTGTATCCATTGGGCAAATATAGGTTCAATCAAGATTTGTTTTTCCGGAGTACCAAAAGCGAGCATAACATCGTTATGAACATAAAGGCCCAAGGTATGGAACCCAAGAAACAGGCTGGCCCAACTTAAATGAGATATGATAGCTTCTTTGTGGTCTAACATTCTTGCCAATACATTATCCTCATTCTGTTCTGGATTGTAATCTCTAATGAAGAATATAGCTCCATGAGCAAAGGCTCCTGTCATGATAAACCCTGCGATGTATTGGTGATGAGTATATAACGCAGCTTGAGTAGTAAGTCTTGTGCTATGAATGCATAAGCAGGTAAAGAGTACATGTGTTGAGCTACTAAGGAAGTAATAACCCCTAAAGAGGCTAGAGCAAGACCTAATTGAAAATGAAGCGAATTATTGATTGTGTCATAAAGACCCTTATGCCCACGCCCTAATCGACCCCCTGGAGGAATATGTGTTTCTAAAAGATCTTTGATACTGTGCCCAATCCCGAAGTTAGTTCTATACATATGACCAGCGATCAGGAAAATAAATGCATACGCTTAAATGATGATGAGCAATATCGGTCAGCCATAAACTTTCGTTTGTGGATGAAATCCACCGAGAAGGGTTAGGACATGGCAGTTACTTGTTACCCTTGGAAGTACCAAATAAATGGCTACTCGAATCAGGGTTTTTGGGATAAGATTTCCACTGACCGTAAAACGTGGTCCCACCCTGGAGGTAGGGTACTACATCCCCTAAAAAATTATTACACTGGACGTACTGTACCCTGGATCTGGAATCGCGACATGAAACTAAATGTCCTGTCCAAGCCAAAGACTCACTCCGAAAAGTCAACAAATGATGCGTAGCCAGGATTCGTCATTTTGAACCCGAAAACGCGTGGTTTCCATATGGTCGTAGGTAACCAACCCGCTATTAAGGATATAGCAGAAAGAAATAATAGAAAAGAGCTCCAGTAGAAAGATCTTCACTTAGTGCGTTCATCCGATTGTTATACACCACTGATAAACACGGAATAAGCGAATTCACGGTGGACGGTAGCACCTCATCGAGTAAAGCTCTACAGCTGGTTGACCAAAATGAGGATCCCAAATGCATGAGCAATGAGGTCGTACATGAAAGGGTCTTGTATCCATGACTCAAAATTTCTTGCCAAGCTACATGAAAGAGCATTTACGGACGTCACAGAAAGATTATTTGCTTATGCCCCAAAGTGGAGAAGCAAAAAATGTCTGATAAAGACGGTCCTCAGTAATTCATCATGACTATCGAAGTCATGTGCGGGAGCAATACCAAACCAAATACGACGAGTAGTGGGGTCCTGAGCTAAGCCTTGGCTAAACCTCGGAAATCTTAATGCCATAAGCCTTTCAATCCCCTGCTAGCCATTAGCCTACTGCAATAATTCTTGCTAAGAAGAATGCCCATGTTGTGGCAATTCACCCAGAAGGTAATGGGGTTACGCATTACAGCACTCTTGCTACACTGCTCAAGGATCTAGGATGAGTGCGGAGCAACTTTTTAATTTGTTAGAGCAAAAACGATGGATTAACTGGAGTTCTTGCCAATAAACACGGCCACTGAATAGGAAACATTAAACTGAAAGCCAGACAAAATGAGACACCTAAGGAAAAAAGAGACATATTGCAGATTAATGAAGAACCATAAAGAGAGAATACCTGAGATGGCATTGTGCCCATAAGAAATCTCGAAGCCACCCATAATAGTAATGGAACTACTGCGCAAAGGTTCTCCTTGGAATATGATTATACCCCTTGATCCCTTATAGTACCCAAACATACGACTGCATTTTCAACTGAAAGAAAATAAATACGGAATCGCATTGGACATCCAGATAGACCTAGAAGACATAGTCCAGGCAGATACTTGACAGGTCCCCTCTTCCAGGTACCATCCGCAAGGAAAACGAAAACCAAGATTTGCTTTATCAGGTTCAAACGGGAACTGCGAGCAAATGAGAAAACATGTCAGTAGTCATACCAGTCACGTGGATCGTAAATGCATGAATATGATGGACTAAGAAGTTGCGGTCCTAATGGAATAGGTAAACAAGCGACTTGCCGCTAATGCTACCAACCACACCTCCCCAAGTTAAGCTGGTACGTGCGTTGCACCAGGAGCTGTGATGCCGGGTCTAAAGAATTTGTTGGGTGTTTGCGTACCCAGTGAGCAAAGATGGTTGTAATTGATAGCGGTATCTGAAAAACAGATTCTTGTGGGAAGCCTAAAAGCGTCATGGGATCCATTATGATTTAAAAGACAAAAAATGTGAAAACCCAGAAATATAACAGCCCATTAAGATGTGATATGATTGCATCGCGGTGTCTAAGGACACATCTAATAGATCGTTGGTTATCGAGTAGTGGATCGTAATATTTACCCATAAAAATTGATGCATGTGCAGCAGCACCAACTATGAGAAACCCAACCGATCAAAAAGGTGATTGTTTGTGAACAACGAAAGGTGTGTACCATAGTCAATAGCTAGGTAGGACTAGGGAGGCATGGAAGACATATGGTGAGCTACAATAAGGTTAAAAGAGCCGAAACATAGCCAGGTTAAGAGATACTTGAGCATGCACGACCGTTGTTTAAGGAGTTCAAGGAGAGTTCCTTTATGGCTGGCCTGTAAATGGACGTTATGAGCCTCTAAACTGTCTGTTCATCCATGACAATGCACCAGTTGGTTCTATAATATGACAGCGATTAGGAAAAGAATGCAATTAGCTAATGATGGTGTGCAATAGCGGTCAGCATAGCACCACTGTTATTGGGTCCAATCCTCCACGAAAAGTAAGAAAATTCCGGTATTTTGACCAATTCAAGGTGAAAAAGGGGGTTCTCCTCGGCAAAACTGGGATTAAAGTGAGCCAAAAGGTTCCCGATCAAGGATAAAATTCATGAGGAAGTTGGTATATCTTTAGATCAAACTCAGCGTCCGAGAAATGGGTAAGTCGGTAACAGAACATGGTTTGGGTCCCGCCCAAGAAAGAGACCCAAGTCCTAGTAACCCGCTAAAGTGTTGATTACAGCAGATTCTACATCTTGGAACCAAGCCAATTTGGGGGCGGCTTTGTGATAATGGAACCACCAGCAAAAAGACATTAACGATGCAAAAGACCAAGCGCCAATGGCGGTACAATAGAGTTGTAATTCATAGTATTCCAGATGCTCGCCAAACTGAAAAAACTCGGAGGTTATTTGTATTCCTCGGAAACCTCCACCCACACACATTCAATATTTCTTGAACTACTATTGGCCCAAACTCCTGGGCACTGGTGCGAATGTTTATGAGGAGGATCACGTAGCCATGCTTCATAATTGGAAAAACGGGCCATGGAAGTACATGCCACTCAGCCAAAGAAAGATAATGGAGGGAGTTGACCAAAATGAGCACTAATACTTTTCGAGAGATCTCTACAAATCACTGGTATGACTATGAAAGCGTGAGCATCAGCATGTAGGTTCCAGATCCAGTGGTAGTATCAGGGCCCTTAGGGGCTAAATTTTTGTTTCCCTTGAGAAAGGGCAGGGTATGCGCCATTCCTCGAAAGACGTTTTTATGGGACCTATCTACAACAATTTTCACTTCTGGTTCGGCGACGAATAATCATTTTAAGTCGCCTATTTCCGGACAACCATACAACGCACCGCCAAAAACAACAGTTTTTTATGTGAACCTCTGAACGATAGCATTTTATTTATGTTATGATGTTCCCTTCTTCCTACTTCCCATCCATCTATTTTATGTAGTGATTCACTAGAGCAATATTAGTTATTCACTAGAGCAATTATGATATTGAAGTCAATCCGAGGCAAGTGTTCGGACTATTATGCATAACGATTAGGTGCCCAACGGACCCCTTCTCTCTTGGAAAGTCTTCCAGCATGACGAAAAACCCCCCCCCTTATTTTTTTGTGCCAAAACTAGTGTACTTATATCGAATGTCTATAAATACCCATATGAATCTACTTCCATGGCTATTCTATTACTTTACTCTAAATTAAATCACAAGACCATTCATTAGAATTAATAGACCAGTCTATATCTTCTGTATTAGTCTCGAAGGTACCTTTATTGCTTATTATTATATATATTGTATTCGGACATTTATCCCTAACGAGATACATACAATGATTTAGAAGGAAGGGATATCATAAAAATTCTGGATTGGACTTGCACTGGGAACCGATCTATTTTATGTGAGGGATGGATCCAACAACTAATTTTAATGAATTAAAAAGAGAGTGGTTTTATTCGAAACGCCCGATCTTCAACAATATGGCGCAATATAATTACCTGACTAGCGCCTATAGCTTGTTTCCAATACTCAGCAGCGAGCGAACCAAGCCTCAGCAATTTCAGAATTACCCTGTAGATGGCCGTTCTCCCCGGTCGGAAGAGGTGGTTCCTTCCTTAGAACCGTACTGGAGAGTTTCCTACCTCATACGGCTCGGCAAATCGATTCTTTTTACTTGTGCCCATATTAATTACCCTATGACGGCTCTTGCATATTTCGTCACATCGTTCCAATCGATATGTAATTATTGGAATAATGTTGGAGCTCATGATGGATATGGCAAGCATTATAACTTATATGCTGTTCTAATCCTCCATGATTATGAACTTTTGCTTGCATTGTATTATTTTTTCTACG
>PYDT01002349.1:0-17500 GCA_004837865.1 Musa balbisiana
TAAACACACCATAGCTTACATCTTTCGGGTTTTTATTTACTGAAAAACGGCATGTGATATATAGGAAATATACTATTAATAATTCTGAATCGTGGATACATCGTACCTTGACTACTGAAACGACACCATTATTGGTATCAAACCTAAGCGATTCACATACAAGCTAAATCTTCAATCGTAATTGGGCCAAAGAAACATTTGCATTTAATTTAAATTATTTAAATCCTTATTAAAGCGTTGTCCTCATTCAAAAATTGTTCTAGTTTCTAATGTTTTTTTTCGTTTGCAAATACTGGTTTCTATTCCAATAGCCGATTAGTAGAGTTGACAACAAATGCGAATTCTCAATTCTCTACGAACGTCTAGGAGATAGAATATTGTCAGGAACAAGAAATTATAAGGAGCTTGATCCCATCACAAATATATTTCCTGTCTTCCAGTGGATTTTTTAAAATTCTCTTATAACATATCTTTTGTTTATGTATTTTCTATTAATTTGGGGTTTACTCTGACTACCAAGGAATACTTATGGTTTGATATAGAATGATTTTCCTTCCCGTCTTGAAAGATAGACCGATTGGTTCGATAATTTAATATTCCCTTTTTATTAATTTCTGTAAGAGCTTTATCTTTCTGATCGCAGTACATCCAGATGTATCTCTCCTCTTTTGAATCGGGATATATTAATTTCCCTTGGATTGAGCAATCTAAGTAGGAACATAATCCTACATTATAAAAATTTTTGATTCCGGGGTCATCCCATCTTAATTTGAAAATAAAAAATTTTTCAGAACAATCTTTTCTCCTTCCTTATTTTTCTTGGATTTTTTTTTTTTTTTACCTTTTTTAATGTTTTGCATCTCGTCGCCAATCCCTCAGGAGATTTCCCTTTTGGTTTTGTTTTTGGTGGAGCCTGATACAAGATTGTATGGACCTCTGTTTCTTGGTTGAATTTTGAAATCTATGTTAAAACGGAAGCTTTGATTTTTGATTTTGACCTAAAATTTTTTTTCATTTTGATGTTGACGAATAGTTGTTGGCATTGTGAGGGGACTAATATTTTTTTTTTGTTTGCTAAGATGTTTGATTTTTGATTTTGACTAATGTTTGTTGATTTTGACTAATATTTTTTTGGATTTTGATTTTGGACTAATTTTTTGATTTTGGACTAATATTTTTTGATTTTGGCTTTTGGCTAATATTTTTTTTTTGATTTTGACTAATTTTTTTGATTTTGATTTTGACTGCAATATTTTTTGATTTTTGATGTTTGCTCATAATTTTTTTGATTTTTGATTTGGACTAATATTTTTTTCATTTTGATTTTGACTAATATCATTTTCATTTTGATTTTGACTATATCTTTCATATAATATTAAAAGAAGTAATTTTGATTGTATGATCACGTTAAATCTTATATTAAGATGCTCAAAGGTAACACCAATTCCTGGGAAGAAACCAGGTTCTAGATTTGATATGGTAGAATCATTTCGATTCTCCCCATCCAATCAAAAAATTTTTTTGATGAGTCTTAGTCTTAGTATTTTATAATTTCGGTACCGATATACATATCGGTCCAGTCCTCAATAGAACGATTTGTTCTCAATATCACTATTGTTCTCAATATCACTATTGTTCTCATATCCCTATTGTTTTCTAAGGGCAAAATGAAGAATTCTATAACCCAATGTTGTTCTATCCAGATTTTTTATGGTGAATCACTAAAATATCCTTTTTTTATGTAACCATCAATAGTCATTTTAGCATACATAAAACGATTCGGGTTCAGTGGTGATGAGTCCTTACTATCCCCAGAATTTTATATATTCATGGATAAATATCATATCTGTAGTGTTTTTTTTATTTTTCTTGTCGACCTCGGCGATAAAGCCTCTTCATAAAAATTTTCATTCATGTAATGATATATCGAGTCTCACTTTCTGTTTTTATATGACACAATTCATGTGATTCGTTATTTTGAATAGTACAACGTTGGTTGACTCTATTTCGCCAGTTTTTCGGTACGAATCGCGACGTTGCTCCGAGAAAAATTATATTTGATAATGACCCTTAACCAGGTTTTCCATATTCATTCCAGACTTATTAATTTTCTTATGCCTTGATTTGGAATCACATTTCCTCGTGTCAGACATAATACTATCTTGTCTTTATAAAAGGATGTCCCGTGTCGGATATTGAAAGTAACAGATCTCAGGTTATGTTTGTTAAATATTGGGTTTGTACACTTTGTAAATACATATTCTTGGACAGGAAGATACGTCGTGATAGTGTTTAAATCATTTTCTAATATAGGATTAGAAAATGCTTTTATATCGAAAGTAAAGTTCTTGTATCTTGATCTGTTTTCATCATTCGCTTCTTGATTTCTTTCATCGTTGTAAATGGTTTCCTTGTAATGTTTTTTTAAAAAGGTTGTGCATTCAACCTTAGTAAATAGGTAACCATAAATTGCAATGATATCTATTTATTTGTTTTTCATGAAAGATTCATAAAAATACTGTGATTTGACGGTATTAATCGGGTATTTTTTTTTGAAGATCTGCCAAAGATGTTTTTGAATTCCCGGTCTTTTATCATGATAGGCTGGCAACTGTTTTTCTCTTGCTTTTGTGGATATCCTTCTTTTGATTCTTATTGTGAGTGTCTTATCAGCAAGATCTTTCATTTTTTTTTTTTTTCTATGAAGTAATAATTTGTCCATTCCCTAGATCGAATTTGATGGTCGATTCGTGAATCATTCTGATTATTTT
Organism: Musa balbisiana; assembly: GCA_004837865.1. Classification (NCBI taxonomy): domain Eukaryota; kingdom Viridiplantae; phylum Streptophyta; class Magnoliopsida; order Zingiberales; family Musaceae; genus Musa; species Musa balbisiana. The sequence continues at coordinate 2,772 of PYDT01002349.1, forward strand.
TTTTTTTGAATCGTTTGCATTGTTCAATTTGGTTCATGTACTTTTCCTTCCTCATCAATAAAGACATTTGGTTCACTTTTTCAAGTTTCTTCATTATTCTGTTTAGAACACACTTTGTTTGAAGGAACTAGAACTATTCGTTGTAGAACTAAAACATTCGTTTTTAAGACCTCGTTTAGAACTCGTTGTTAGAACTAGAAAACGATTTTGATGACCCATCTTGTGTTTTTTTGTTCTTTTGAAACTTTAGAGAGTTCTTTTTTACTTTTTCCTATTATTTTTTTGAGTTCCGTATAGAGGGGTTCAAAAATAAGGTTTGGTTTCGTGAGAACCAAAATGGAGTGTCCGTTTCCATTCCCCAAACTGTTAAAACTACATTTTCTTTTTTTTCCTTTTTTTGTTCATTGGATCTCCATGTGAGATCGAATTTAGATCTTCGCCAAGTTTTAAACGAAAAGGAATAAAATCTTTCGCTGGTACCATCTGTTAACCCATCTTTGGGCAATTCTGTTCGGAAGTGGAACCCATTATAGTTCAATTTAACAGTATTTCTCTTTCCATTCCGTCAAATCTCATACCACTCGGGGAATTGACTAATAACATACGTCCAATATTTTTAGCGATTACAATGAAGGAATACATGTTTTGTCTAAACAAGTGGTTATCCGCATCAAACCTCTTATTGCTTGAGCAAATATATGCTATCCCAACATTTCTGATATTGTTAGCCCGTCATCTTCCTCTTTTTTTTTTTTTGCCTCCTCGTCTTTTTTTTCCCAGTGTTTGCTCCTTCCCTTCCCTCCTCAAAGTCGTAGTTTCGGATTCTGGTTTCCCCCCACGGGCCTTCCTAAAAATAATTAATTTTCGATATCTATAGCTAGCAAAAAAAGAAAAAAAACAGAATCTTCAAAAAAAGAGCCAAAAAAAGCCTTTGTCTATTCGATCCTAAAAAAAGCGGGGAATGACCCAACATTTTGTTTGAAATATTTCCATAACTGTTTTAGCCGTCTTTTGAGCATCGCATGATCCTTGGATAAATATACCCCGATGCAATCTGGTTGTTTTTGCGATAACGTATCAGCCAACCTCTTCGGCTTCTCGTGCTCATATTATCAGTATCGTATCCGAGCCGATTGTTTCAGTATAGATCACCACCCTTTTTCGCTTTTCTTCTTGAACTCTTTCATATCTCCTCTGTCTTCTCCATTTTCTTGATCCAGTCCTTCTAATTCATCGGTCAATTTGTATGACCGTCGATGAACCGTTTTAACTGATTTCTTCTATTCCCAATGGATGTTTTTTTTCAGTTTGTTTGATCATTTGGATTGGTTGTAATTATGGCGAATACAAATCCAAGGTTTTGCTTTACTTTCGAATTTATTCTTCTTTTCTTTTCTTCTTCCGGATAAAAGATAAAGAAGATTCGTCGATTGCCGTTAAGAATTAACAATATAATTCAATGCTGATTTCTCATCAAGCGGATTCTTTCCTGTTCAAATTCTCGAGAACTTTTTAGAAATAGGAAGATCCCATGAATCTTATTGCTCCAAACGTTTCTTGGAATCGCCATCTTCTTCTTCCTGTAGAAGGAATTAAATCATGAGAAGTAATTACATCATTTGTGGAAGTAATTAAATCAATTTCATGATTATGTTGGATGAATTTTTGTTATTGTCCACGATACTGTCCCGTTCCAAAAATGACTCATACGCTTTGGCAAGTATTCTTGCTCATTCGCATCGTTGCAATAATCTGGCCTTTTTCAATATATCTAGAGCAGATATATCCTTTCTTCTTCTTCTTCTTCTTCTCTTCTTCTTCTTCTCTAGAGTTTTATTGCCTATCAATTTCATTGCTCAAGTGTATTTTTTTTTGCTCATTGGTAGAAACCCAATTACTCTATAGGGGCTTCATGGGAAAATGTTTTCGTCATTTACAAAGACTTTTTCGTTCTATCATTTCCGAAAGGTTGATACACTAGGCGGATAGTACAGATATATTTGGTTTCATCACTTGCACACGTATCACAAAAATATTGTGACATTTCATTTTTTGTCACTATTTTCAAATCGATTATTTTTTTATATATCGCAATGGAAGATTCCACCGCTATAACGAAAAGAAAAGAACAATAGGTTTTTCAAGTCAAGCAGAAAAAAGTCTTTTCATTTTTCTCTTCTTCAAGTCTTTTCCCACGGTTCCAATTATCTGATAGGTATCAAGATAAGAATCTTCGTAAACTGGGCTAAGAGCCTTTATCGCATGGGTCTTAAAGTGAAAGGAATTCATGCTTTGTTTTTCCTTCCAGTCACTCGGATCTCTTCCGTTTCATCTATTTTTTCCGGATCCTCCTTTTCCTTCCGAATAATGGAAGGGTCCTTTTTCGGTGGATCCTCTTGTTCCTGTTTAGTCTCCTTCCTTTCGGAAGTTGTTTTCTACATCGCTTTCTTCCTCACTTTCTACATCGCTTTCTTCCTCACTTTCTACATCGCTTTCTTCCTCACTTTCTCCCCTTCTTCCTTTTCTGACTTTTCTGACTTTTCTGACTTTTCTGAGTTTCTTTCAGTTTCTTATTGACAATAGGCGACGGCATTCTCCTAAATATCAGCCACAGTGATAACTAAAATACTAAAATATCGGCCAATAGCCTTTCTCATTCGACACAGTTACCTATTAGATTTGAGCAAGGTCCTATTGAGATTTAGATCGGAATAGATATTTTGCCGTTCCAAATTCAATACCAATCCAACTCCATTTCATTAAAGAAAATGTAACCAATTAACCAACCATAAAACTACTTGTTTCAAATAACAACTTGTTGTTGCATGAAACATATAAATGTTGACTATCTGGCTAACGTTGAACTTGGTAAAAGGAAATGGTTAATAATTGAAAAATGAGATTTTCAGAATACACCTTGAATGCTTAAATTCTCATTGAATTTCTGGTCGTAGACCCATAATCAAAAATTGTTGTGATTGTTCCAGAGAAATGAACACAGATAGGGTAAACGAGACAGTTATTGTATCGGTCAACCCAATGCTATATGCAGAGGCGCAAATAGAATCGATATAACTCATGACTGTCCCGAATAAACCAGTTGTTCTGATACCTCCTTCTCGGTTCCGTCTCCATAACAGCTCGAGAAGAAGAGAGAAGAGGGCCCTATGGAGAATGTGGTCAGAAAATCCATAATAAGTCCGAACCCAAAACGCCGAATTTATTATCTTCATGCATAAGTATAATAAAGTACCCATAGAAAACGATTTAAAATCATTCACAAACCCCTTTTTCTTTTCTATTACAATTTCTTGATTATTATAAAATTAGAGTTCTTAACTTTCCATATATATAAACGGATAGACATAAATGACATCTCTTATGGCCAGGACACCAATGAATTCAAGGATGGAATTGGGTATAGATGGATCTAATGCAAAGAGCCCTTTGAGGTTCCTATGAATGAAGCCATGGACGACCACTACGAGAACGTTCCGGGAGTTCCGAAGGAAGCTTCGGACCATATTGTTTCATGATTGAGAACGGGGGTTGGAACTCTATGAGGTCATCTCCCGTTGTTCCGCAGTAGCATCATGGTAGAGCGGTCGGCTGTTAACTGACTGGTCGTAGTTCGATCCTACTTGGGTAATTTGTCCTTCTTACTTAAGAATGAAGAATGAATAAAGGGCGCGCTTGACCGTTAGGAGTAGGTAACCCGTTCGCTTCTTTGTTTCTATTGCATTCTACCTCATCGTATCAATTCTGTTCTACGATATTTTGAATCGCCGTCAATACCTCTCCGTAGATCGGATAATCCCTATGTAAATAGCCAATCAGATTCTCAGATGATTACTAGGCGTTGCATCAAAAGATGCACGTCATCGATTTTCCCTATAGCCACAAATTACCGCGATCAAACATATACTGCGAGGAACGCATTTTTTGCTATGCTACTAATACTGTACTTGCTCTGCTATTCGGCCCACGCTGCTGAGGAAAGTTACGGAGTAAAAAAAACACAATATGCTGAGTTCCGGTCTTGTTACTATAGTAATGATCGATCTTTCACGATAAATAAAAGAAAAAGTAAGCCATGCCATTTCGACAAAAGGGAAAGGTTGTGTGGCGAGGGGTGCGAACCCCCCTACAACCGTGTTCGACCACGTGCCTCATCCTCTGAGCTACAGGCCCCACCCGCCGGTCTCCCCGGATCTGTTCCCGGAGTACCCTCCAAAAAGGAACCGTTCTCTCCTCAGACGGCCACTTTCATTTCGGGTTAAGAAATGTGAAATCGCGTTCTCTCTATCTATACAGAAAAACAGTGCGTTTTTCCGAGGTGGGGGGTTTTGAATGATCGAGAAGATACTGTCAAATTGGGTTTTAATAAGAAGACCTTTGTCATTTTTTATTTTACTCTTTCCTATTTCAAATATGGAAAAAGTAAATAATGGTGGTTACGCTTTTAAACATTCTGGCTCGACTTTTTGTTGTTCCTCATGACCTCCCCTACAGTATCGTCACCGAAGTAGATTTAACCACCAAGTTCGGGATTGATTGGTTGTGGTTCCTCTACGCCTAACACCAGAATATCGAACCAAACTGAACGAAAAAGGCATGAGAGAAAGCATATTGCTATGATTGTGAGGCCCAATTCTTGCTGGAAAGGGACACCAAGACCTCTGCCCTTCCATCCCTTTATAGATCTAGAGGGATGGCAAGCTTTTGGTTGTTCATGTTGTAAACCGTTGCAATGAAAATATGGCAGTGCCGATCGAATTGATCAGGCGTGTAGAACAGGTGCAAATCTCTCGGTCCTGTTAGATTCCCACTGCATACATCACGCACTTCACTTGACACCTAATCGTAATGATAAACGCTCGTCTCGCCGTGACCCTTATCTTGGCTTCTCAATACTTTCTGTCCTCCATCCCGCAGGGACAGAGAACCCTTCGCTGTCTCGGCTGGGCTACCGGGGCTCTGGGAAGTCGGAATAAGAACACTCATCTTGGGGTTGGCTTGCTACGTAATTCTTCAGCATTATCCGCTCCGCCCTTGGCTACCCAGCGTTGACCGTGGCACGATAACTGGTACACCAAGTCGTCCTTCCCATCCTCTCTACTAGGAAGTTCCCCTCATCATGCTCTAAGACCCCGCACCGGATATGAGACCGAACTTTCCCACGACGTTCTGAACCCAGCTCAACGGACCGCTTTGATGGGCGAACATCCCAACCCTGGACATACTCCAGCCCCCAGGTGGCGAAGAGCCGACATCGAGGTGCCAAACTTTCCCGTACGATGTGAACTCTTTGGGAAGATCATCCTGTTATCCCTAGAGTAACTTTTATCCGTTTGGCGACGGCCCTTCCACTCGGCAACCGTCGGATCACTAAGCCGACTTTCGTCCTGCTCACGGGTGGTCTTGCAGTCATGAAGCGCCCATTCTGCCTTTGCACTCGAGGGCCAATCTCCGTCCGGCCCGAGGAAAACCTTTGCACGCCTCCGTACCGGTTGGGAGGCCTACGCCCCTAGAACTGTCTACCTGAGACTGTCCTTGGCCCGTAGGTCGACACAAGGTTTAGACTTCTAGCCTTCCGATTGGTATCTCACTGATGCTCGGGTCCCCCCCGCAGAGGCCTCTTCGCCTGCCACCTAAGCTCGCAGGAAAGCCCAAAGCCAATCCAGGGAACAGTAAAGCTTCATAGGGTCTTTCTGTCCAGTGCGGGTATCCGCATCTCACAGACATGTCGATTTCCACCGACCTTCTCCGAGACCGTGCCCAATCGGTACTACGCCTTTCGTTCGTGTCGAACTTACCCGCCCGGAATTTCGGCTACCTTAGACCGTTATAGTACGCCGTGCCGTCACCGGGGCTTCGATTCGCCGTCATCCCCTTTCAGCAGGTCAACCACTTCCTTGACCTTCCGGCACGTCATTCTTCAGCCCCCTACGTCCTTACGACTTTGCGGAGACCTGTGTTTTTGGTAAACATCGCCCGGGCCTGTCACTGCGACCCCCTTTGTGAGGAGTCCCCCTTCTCCCGAAGTTACGGGGCTCTTTTGCCGAGTTCCTAGAGAGAGTTCTCGCGCCCCTAGGTATTCGCTACCTACCCACCTGTGTCCGGTTTCGTACAGGTACCCTTTTGTTGAAGGTCTTTCGGGCTTTTCCCCTGGAGTATTGCATGGGTTACTTCCGCGCCTTCGCGCCTTTCTCGGACATTGGCTCCGATGCATTTCTCTACCCCTTCTTACCCGAAAAAGCAAGGTCACCTTGCGTCCTTGAACGATAACCATCCTTCGGCTAACCGACCCTCCTCCGTCCCTCGGGACCACAGGGGTATTACAGGAATATTCCCTGTGTCCCATCGACTACCCTGGCGCCTGATCTTAGGCCCTGACTCACCCTCCTTTGGACGAACTTGCGGAGGAAACCTTTAGGTTTTCGGGCTTGGCTTCTCCCAATGTTTGCGTTTACTCCAGCCGACATCGCACTTCCGCCGTTCTCCCCGTCCCCCCCCCCCCAAACCCAAAAAACCTGCTGCGCGGGTGCTTCGCTCTAAGGCCGAACCGCTCCCCTACCGCTGCCTTTTTACATCCCACCTCTTCGCAGATCGCTTACCCCGTTCATCTTCGGCGCAAGAGCGCTCGATCGTGAGCTATTACTCACTTCTTTCAAGGGTGCTGCTTCTAGGCAAACCTCCTGCTGTCTCGCAACCCCTACCAGGCCTTTATCACACTGAGCTTCATTTAGGGCCTTAGCTGGTGATCCGGGCTGTTTTCCCTCTCGACGATGAGCTTATCCCCCCGTCTCACGTGCCGACCTTTATCCCTCTATTTTGGGTCATATCTATTATCAGAGTTGCCTCATGTGGTACCGCTCTCGTCGGCCGCACCGAAACAGTGCTTTTACCCCGATGCCAGTCACCTGCGCGCCCTCAACGCTTTCGGGAGAACCAGCTAGCTCTGGGTTCGCGTGGCATTCACCCCTAACCACAACCATCCGCTGATTCTTCAACATCAGTCGGTTCGGACCTCCACTTAGTTTCACCAAGCTTCAGCCTGGTCATGTAGATCACCCAGGTCGGGTCCATAACATTGACAATCGCCCAGAAGACTCGCTTTCGCTACGGCCCGTTGTTTCCCTTAACCCAAGCCACGGCCTATGAGTCGCCGCTCCATTCTTCACCAGGCACGCGGTCAGAAATCCATCTCCTCCCACTGCTTGGAGCTCACCTGTTTCATGTTCTAGTTCACTCCCCGATGGGGGTTCTTTTCGACCTTTCCCTCACGGTACTACTTCGCTACGGTCACCCAGGGATTTTAGCCTTGTCAAGGTCCTTGCTGATTACACGGGATTCCCCGTGCCCCTGCTACTCGGGTCGAGCGAGCTAGTGATGCCTTTCGGCTACTGGCCTTTCGCCATCAGTGCAGCATTCAATCCACCGCTTCGCCTAGCAGCACGACGCCTGTATGGCTCTCCCACAACCCCGTTTCACGGTTAGCTGCTCTCCCATTTGCCGCCGCTACTACGGAATCGCTTTTGCTTTCTTTTCCCTCTGGCTACTAAGAATGTTTCAGTTCGGCCGGTGGCTCTTGCTGCCCATGTTCAGCAGCATTTCAAAAGGTTGACCTATCGGGAATCTCCGGATCTATGCTTTTTTCAACCCCCGAAGCATTTCGTCGCTTGCTACGCCTCTGTCCCTCGTCGCTGGGTGCCTAGGTATCCACGTAATCCCTTCCTCGTTTGAACCTCGCTTAACGTTAAGGCTAGCCATCCTAAGTGCTGCTAATGGAAGGATCTTATCACCGTCCCTGAATGAAAATCATAAATCGAACTGCCGAAGTGGGTGCTATCAAGTATCAGCTACGTTCCCGGGCTGAGATAACGACTCGAACCGCTGACATCCGCCACAGGTAAACCCCGCCTTCTGCCCTCCCGCCCTAAATCTACCATAGAGGCCAACGAGAGACAATAACTCCCCCCCGCACACAGCTTGCTTACAACTTTCATCGACTTGCTCTCAAAGAGCAACTCCTTCTCAAATCTCAAAGGTCTGAGTTGGAATCCCATTCTAAGGATTCTTGTGGTTCCGGGATCCAGCTACAGGAGAACCATGAACGGAAGCTCTCCCCCTTTTTTCCGCCCGACTCTTTTGGTCTAAGAATGCGGTTTAAGAACGAGTGATGCCCTTCCTCCTAACCCTTACTGCCCAACGGAGAGCGGCCCAGATAATGCGTTCCACTATTTAACAGGGTCTATGTCGTTCCGTACCCCTGATGCCGAATCGTCCTTGGGGTGATCTCGTAGTTCCTACGGGGGTGATACGATGTGTCGGTCCATGGATTTTCCTTCCTTTTTGCCCATTTCTCTCAAAGGTTTGAAGGGAGATATTGCATCAAGCTATTCGCAAGGGCCACTTGATCTCTATCCCCAGATCCCAGATGAGGAACCCCTAGGGAACCGCCGCCCTCCACTATCGTCCATGTATCCATACTAGATCTGACCAACTGCTCCTACCTCCTGCGGACGTCTTGACAGCCCATCTTTTTCTCAGTATACGTCTTTCATTGGCATGTTTCGGTCCTCTTCCCCCATTCTTAGAAAAGGAGCCACCGGTTCGGTACAAATATACGATCATTACCCCTGGACAATTAGACATCCACCCCGTAATCGCAACGACCCAATGCAAGAGCGAGCTCTACCAACGAGCTATATCCCCCCGAGCCAAGTGGATATGCTGAAAGAAGGTCAGATGCTTCTTTTTTCTATCTTTTCCTGGCGCAGCTGGGCATCCGGACTTGACCAGAGACCGTCGCCCTGAATAAATCAATCGCACCTACTCTACAACCATTTAGAGAGAATCACTAGATCTTTTTCGTGAGCCGATTCATCCTTCCCTGAACGCAGCATACAACCTCCGTTGTACTGCGCTCGTTCACGTGGCTTGTTTCCCCCTTTCGTCCCTTACCATGACAATTCCTGTGAAATACCTCCGATTGGAAGACAACGACGGCGTTAGAGACCCTCCCGGCCCCAACCCAGACACTCTAAATCCTTTTTCAAACCTGCCCCATTTCGAGTCAGAGCTAGATAAATAGACACATCCCATTGCACTGTCGGGGGCGCTCGTCGTGACTGAGGTGTCGAAGACCATAAGTGATTATTTATACCACGCATTCTCTTATGGCTAGATCCATTCCTGTCCTGCGGAAAGGACAGAATTTCACGTTCTTCCTTTCGGGAAGGGGTGAGGAATCCTATTGATTGGCTGGTTTCTCCAGACCGCCGGGAAAAGCCTGAAAAAAGGGCTCGAATGGACATCCCTCCTTCCCCCCAGAAGAAAGGGGCGATCTCGTATTCTTGGGCTGTGAAGATGCGTTGTTCGGTGCTTCTTTTCCCCGTTGTTAGGTGCCCTCCATTTTCCATGAGGCCGAACCTGAACCCTGTGCTCGAGATGCTAGCTGTCGCATACCTGATAAGATTTATGTATTCTCGAGAAGAGAGGAGCCGTGGTGGTCCCCCCCGGACCGCCCGTATTCCCCCACGAGTGAATAGAAATTAGATCTACATTGGATCTCACCTGAATCGCCCATCTATCCTCCTGAGAAATTTGGTTTCAAACTCCGATTCGAACAGGAGGATACGCCTGCTAATGTCCTTAGGATGATCCACATCTCCGGTTCAGTCGCTGATGAAGCACATTGAACTATCCATGTGCTGAGGCCCTCACAGCCCAGCACAACGACGCAATTATCAGGGGCGCGCTCTACCACTGAGCTAATAGCCCGTCGTGTGGGCCTCCCATGGGAGGCCTGCTATGCCACAGCGAGAAACCCCCATCCCTCTCTTTCCTTTTGACGGTCCCCATGTCGCCACACGGAGGGACATGGGACGTAAAAAAGGTGTCCTATCACTACTTGTTCCGACCTAGGATAAGCTCCTGAGCTTGGATTAACTTCAACCGTCGAGAAACGAAAGAGACTTTCCATCTCCAAGCGTACTCGACGTCGCGCGCTTCTTTTGGTGTGAGCATGTCAACAAATACCCAACAGGCATAAGCATTCACTCTCCTAAAAGAGGTGATCCGCCGCACCTTTCCAGTACGCTACCTTGTTCCGGACGTCAAGCCTCCTCACTAGCCCGCCTCGGCTCCCCCTCCTTCGTTAAGGTTAACGACTTTCCGGCATGGGCCAGCTCCCAGAGTGTGACGCGGTGTGTACAAGCACGGGAAACGAATTCACCGCCGTATGGCGGACCGGCGATACTGCGTTCCGTCTTCATGCGGCGAGTTGCAGCGCAATCGAACTGAGGGACGGTTTTTTGGGTTTAGCTCCCCTCGCGGGATCGCGCCCTTTTGTCCCGCCATTGTATCACTTTTGTCGCCCCGGGCATAAGGGGCCTGATGACTTGAACGTCATCCCCACCTTCCTCCGGCTTATCACCGGCATCCTGTTCAGGTTCCAAACGTCATGGTGTCAACTAAACACGAAGTCGCTCGTTTGCGGGGACTTAACCCAACCCTTCGGCCACGACTGACGACAGCCTGCACCACCTTTGTCGCGTTCCCGAAGGCACCCCTCTCTTTCAAGATGTTCATCGCTCACGGGCATGTCAGCCCTGGTAAGGTTCTCGCTTGCATCGAATTAACCCACTGCTCCCCCGCTGTGCGGGCCCCCGTCAATTCCTTTTAGTTTCATTCTTGCGAACGTACTCCCCAGCGGGATACTAACGCGTTACTACAGCACTGCACGGGTCTATAACGCACAGCCCCTTAGTATCCAATCGTTTACGGCTAGGACACGGGTATCTAATCCCATTTGCTCCCCTAGCTTTCTTCTCTCAGTGGTCAGTGTCGGCCCAGCAGAGTGCTTTCGCGTGGGTTTCTTTCCGAGCTCTATCTACGCCTTTCACGCTCCACCGGAAATTCCCTCTGCCCCTAACCTACTCAGCTGGTAGTTTCCACCGCCTGTCCAGGTTGAGCCCTGGGATTTGACGGCGGACTTGAAAAGCCCTACAGACTTTTACGAAACGCCCCAATCATTCCGGATACCTTGCATCCTCTGCTTACCGCTCTGCTGGACAGATTTAGCCGATGCTTATTCCTCAGATACCGTCATTGTTTCTTCTCCGAGAAAAGAAGTTCACGACCCGTGGTTCCTTCTCCTCACCGCGCATTGGCCCGTAACAGTCTTTCGCCCATTGCGGAAATTTCCCCACTGCTGCCGCCCGTAGGGATCGGGAGCCGGGTCTCAGTTCCCAGGTGTCTATCCTCCTCTCGGCCCACTACTGATCATGCGCCTGTTAAGCTATGACCTCACCAACTAACTAATCAGACGAAGCCCCTCCTCGGGCGGATTCCTCCTTTTGCTCCTCAGCCTACGGGTATTAGCAACCGTTCCAGTTGTTGTTCCCCTCCCAGGGCAGTTCTTACGCGTTCACTCACCCGTCCGCCACTGGAAACACCACTTCCCGTCCGACTTGCCTTTGGGTTTAAGCATGCGCCAGCGTTCATCTGATCCAGATCGACCCCATGAGATTCCAGAGTTGCATATTACTTATAGCTTCCTTGTTCGTAGATCAAGAGTGATTCTAATTCCTCTTTCATTCTAAGGCATAACTTTTATCCATTCTCTTCATATTGCCTGGATTTCGCCCCAGCAATATAGTCATCCCTACCCTACACGTCAATCCCCCAACTCTTATCCATTCTCGTTCGATCACGGCGGGGGAGCAATTCAACAGAAACCCTTACATGTGTTTAGGTAAATCATGCTCGAACTGATGACTTCCACCACGTCAGGTACCTCACCGCTTGAGTTTATATCCTTCCCGGTCCCTGGTTTGCGAGAAATAGAACTAAGAAATCCTAAGGCCAGAGGTCGAGAAACTCAACGCCACTATTCCTAACAACTTGGAGCCGGCCTTCTTTCGCACTATTATGGATAGTAAATATGGGTATGGATAGTAAATCTGGGAAAAATTGGATGCATGGTCAACTGCTCTTCGGATAGAGTGCTACGGATTCGAGCCATAGCACATGGTTTCCATAAAATCCGTACATTTCCCGATCTACATCGACAGACATGTTTTACCTGAAGAAGATTTTGTTCAGCATGTTCTATTCGATACTGTATGAGAGAACCCGACTCGGTATTGTTAAAAAAATAGGGGAATCATACCAAGCATTCCAAGATGGTATAGATCACCCCTTCTTCTTGCGCCAAAGATCTTACCATTTCCGACAGGAATGGAGCACAAAGTTTTCTTTTTCAATTTCCTTCATCAAGAGTTTCCTATTGTTTCCACACCCTTTTTTTGAGACCTACCAACAGGTCAAAAATAAATGGCCAAATCCTTTTCTTAGGAATACATACAAGAAAAGGATAAGTTACCCCCACCTTAACTACTTTCTTTTCATTTATTAATTTCATAGTTATAGAAATATTAATTTCATAGTTATAGAAATATTAATTTCATAGTAATAACAGACATGTCCCGACCGAGACAGAATTTGTAACTGACTATCCTCTTCCCGCAGGCAAAGATTCCCTCTGGGGAAAGACTGATTCATTCGGATCGACATGAGGGTCCAACTCCATTGCATTGCCAGATCCATGTTGTATATTTGAAGCAGTTGACCTCCTTGCTTCCGCTCCGGTACAACCCTCTTCCCGCGGAGCCCCCTTTCCTCCCTGTCCACAGAGACAAAATGTAGGACTGGTGCCAACGAGTTCATTCACGGGAAAGGAGGACTCACCGAACCGGGATCACTCACAATCTAATTAATCCGAACCGGGATCACTAACTATACTAATATAATATATAGTAGAAAAAAACTGCTTTTCTGTACTTTCCACCGGTTCCATTGCTACCGCGGGCCTTACGCAATCGATCGGATCATATGGATATCCCTTCAACACAACATAGGTCATCGAAAGGATCTCGGACGACTCACTAAAGCACGAAAGCCAGGATCTTTCAGAAAATGAATTCCTATTTGAGAGTTTGCATAACCTCATGGATTCAGCTCCCACACTAACCCGTCAATTTTGGATCCAATTCGGGATTTTCCTTGGAGGTATCGGAACTTGGCATGTAATCATATCGATTCAACAGAAGACAAGGTTCTCTATGATTCAAACGCTTGGGTAGGGCATAGAGGAAATGAATAAAAAACCGGGGGGGGGGGGGGGGGGGGGGAATATTTCACATAGTACTTTTTTGTTTTTGATCGAAAATAATCTGATTTATTTCGTACCCTTCGCTCGATGAGAAAATGGGTCAGATTCACAGGAATCAACAAACCCATGGGAACTTAAGGAATGATGGGAAAGAATAAAAAGAAAAGAGAGGGAAAGAAATCGAATCGAAATAAAAGAATAGCACAAAAAAAATAAGTCGAATATTCAAAATACTTAGAAGATAGAAACCCAGATTCCAAATAACAAATTCAAACTCGAAAAGATCTTTCTGATTTCTCTGAAAAATAAGGGGCACGGATTGATCGAGAAAGATTTCTTGTTCTTATTATAAGATCGTGATTTGATCCGCAATGTTTGGTAACAAGAATCTCTTCCCCTTGCTCATACCTGGATTGGTTCATTGGAACATGAAAACTGACGAATTGGTCTTAGTTACTCTTCGGACCGAGTGAATAAGGGGGAGATTCTCGAACGAAGAAAAGGATCCAATTAACTTCGAAGAATTGAACGAGGAGCCGTATGAGGTGAAGCTCATGTACGGTTCTGTAGAGTGCCGTAAGGGACTATCTGTCAACTTTTGTCCCACGATCACCCCGCCAAAAAACCCACTCTCCTTACGTAAAGTGGCCAGATACGAGTACCTCTGGATTTTAAATCACTCTTGCTATATACCGGTCTTGGCTACTTTTACAAGAACGATTCCGTTAGTATAGTAAGCTTATGAGGGTTTTTAATGGATTTACCCGGGGTGGGATATACATGTTCGAGGAACCCTAATGCTGTCGTAGTAAGGATCGCGGACAAGGGCGTTCTAGTGCGTTGTAGATTCTTATCCAAGACTTGTATCATTTGATATGCCATGTGAATCGCTAAAACTGTGAAGTGTATGGCTAACCTACCCCATAACGACCAGTTTCGTAGGGACTGGAGCACGGCTACCTGGACAAAAGATCTGTCTTTTCGAACGAGATCGATTCGGGAACTCTTATTGTCCAAGGTCCAATATTGAAATCATTTCAGAGGTTTTCCCTTACTTTGTCCGTGTCAACAAACAATTCGAAATACCTCGACTTTTTAGGAAAGTCCCGAGTCAAATAGCCATGCTTCAAGCACTTCTTTTTACTACCCTTCGATAAACCTAAGGGCTCGACCGTATGGATATGTAAAATACAGGATTTCCAATCCTAGCAGGAAAGGAGGGAAACGGATACTCAATGTACAGTGAGTAACAGAATTCATACCTCAAGCTCATAGATACATATAGAATTCTGGTGGACAGCCGTATTTCGATAACGTCTATTTACGTGCTTTTAGGGAGATCTTTCATATCTTTCGAGATCCACCCTACAATATGGGGTCAAAAGCCAAAAGGTATTCGTTTTTAGCCCTTATAAAAAAAAACCTGATTCTTGAACCTTCACGCCCATGTCACGTCGAGGTACTGCAGAAGAAAACTGCAAAATCCGATCCAATTTATCGTAATCGATTAGTTAACATGTATGGATAACCTTATTCTGAAACCGGAAAA
>PYDT01002349.1:22500-24029 GCA_004837865.1 Musa balbisiana
ATCTATCTCGTGTCTGGTACTGCATGGTTTCACTCTGCAAGAACTCCGAATCTCTCTTGAAGCTCATCCTCTTCATGATAAGAGGTCCCGCTTGCCCGAGCCCGATAGAGAAAAGTGGGCTTTTCAATACAATCACATAGTTTGCCACAAGGGCGCCATATTCTAGGAGCCCAAACTATGTGATTGAATAAATCCTCCTTTATCTGTTGCAGGTCGACGACCTCTTCCTCTTCTTCAAACTCCGATTCGTATTTTTCATTATAAATCTCTGATCAACGATAGAACAAGATCGTTTGCATCATATCTACTGTTCGGACCGAAGAAGTAATGTCACTCGATTATTATCAAACTGACTGCAATCTTTTTCTGTCCGTGAGGGTCCCACCAAGCGCCTTCTACTTCTAATTGCCATGAACTAGATCAGAATCATTCTCAACGAATCTATAAGAAGTGATCCGATTTTTTTCATCAGGTCCGGGTGAAGACCAAAGATCTTGAGCGACCGATCCGGCAGAACAACTCAAAAGATAAAGAAGTATCGTTAATTTCTTCATGCTCGTTCCAAGTTCGAAGTACC
The DNA here is from genome assembly GCA_004837865.1 of Musa balbisiana. NCBI lineage: Eukaryota > Viridiplantae > Streptophyta > Magnoliopsida > Zingiberales > Musaceae > Musa > Musa balbisiana. Next base: position 23,078 of record PYDT01002349.1, read on the forward strand.
ATTTGTACAAATAAGAATCCCCTTCTGATCTCTTCTTCATATAGATAGATATAGGATCTATGGGGCAATTACTTAGAAGTACATTTTGTGCAACAGCCCTTCCTATCTGATAGAAACAGGATCCATGATCCTGAACCGATCTTACCTGGGATCGCAAATCCCAAGTTTGTCTATGAAGAGGTTTTATTTCTACTCTAATGGTTATTAGTTTCTTCTAATTGATTTCCTTCTGGCTTGTAGAACTAAAACTAATACCAAACACTATAAACAATTTGATTTGAGTGAGAAACAATAATTTCTTAAGAGGAATTTTTGGAATATTAAAAATGGGGGTGATGGTTTGAGAATTTGAAAAGGTTATCCCTTTTAAAATTCTCAGGCGAACATTTTCCCAAGGTAATCATCGAACATTTTGACATAAAATTTTGATGGGAGGATATTATATTAGGTCATAAAGTTTATACCTAAAATATTATTTAGTGCAGTAGAAGTAGAAACAGTGATCAATTTTAACAACCATAGTCATTATACTTTTAATATGAATCTTACCAGAGATATTTTTACAAAAAAATCTCAATAATACCTGAAAATTCAAAGATGTTTAGTCCAATTTAGGATCAGTTCAAAGCTAGGTCAAGTATCGCACAATGAATTGACGTTGAACTTTGTTAAATTTTCGAAGGAGTGTAACCGAGTATAACCTAAGTGGAACCGAGGATAATGAGAAATTTTTATCACATGCATTTAAATTCCTTAGAAGTAACAGTGGAGATTCTAAACTATTTGTAATCTTTTCAAATTTTTATGATTTTAAGTGCATAAATTTTTAAAAAATGTATTTTGGGACATGGGTGACAATTATAATTTATGAAATTTTTATCAAATCTATCCAAACTTCTTTCAAAACTATTATGGCAAAGCATAAATATGTTTAGATATTTTTTTATTTTTG
>PYDT01000171.1:0-24002 GCA_004837865.1 Musa balbisiana
GGATAATTGATCTCTATGATAGACAAGAAAGACAGGAACAATTGAGTTTCCCTTTTTAGCATACTTAATTTATTTGAGTTTTCATTTCATGTTCAAAAATTTCGCATTATTTTTTTGCTAGTAGAATTATAGAATAGGAATTGATTGCGTAATATTAGTAATATTTATTATTGCATGCAATAGAGCTATCTACGTCCGCATAGCCATCTTTATCGTAATTTTCACTTGTGGCAACAGAGTCAGGGTCCGCACTATATCCAAATATTCCTATTTTTTCTATTTGCATAGAGAGAGAAAAAGAAGGCATGACGATTCTCTATAGAGATATGGGATATTGTACATAGAGCCGGTTAAAACAAACAAAAAAAATCTTTGTAACAATTTCCTGTTTTGAGGTTTACATATACACATTATATTGTTATAATTTATATTGTTTATAATTGAATTGAAAAATTGATTATTGAAATAATTGATACGGTAGTCATAATCCATTTGATTTTGTTATGCCATTAAGGAACGCAACAATTTGAGATACAAATTGAAGAACCTTCACTAATTCAAACCACAAAACAAATAGTTAATGGTTCCGAATTTGCCCTTCATTTTTAGTCTTGACAGAATCTATTTTTTATCTTATTGGATCGTCATTGTGTTTGGCGACATGGCCAAGTGGTAAGGGGCGGGGGAACTGCAAATCCTTTATCATCCCCAAGTTCAATCTGGGTGTCGCCTGATCAACAAAAAACTTGGGATTTCTTAGTCTGCTGATTTACTCGAACGAATTCTGTCCCCGGAGAGGAGAGGCAAAAATGTAAGCCTATCGATACTTTAATTTTTAGAAGCTGTAGTCTATAAGAAGGTCAAGGTTTTTTAAAAAAAAGAAAAAAAAAATTCATTTTTTTTCTCAAATCCGGGCTTTGGGTGTGGGCCCACACCGGTACAAATAGGGATGCATAACCTTACTTATTAATATGATTATGATTGTTAATATGATTATGATTGTTCGGAACATTTATTTTTATAAGTAGAATAAATAAAAGTAGAATAATAAAGAGTATAATAGAATAAATAATAGTGAAAGTAAATTCTGGGATTCAAACTATACGAAGTAAAGGTCGAAATCTTGTATCCAACGGTTTCTAAAGGACACTCCATTTTGGCTACTAGGATTGAAAATAGATTGTACGAAAGACTATCCAGAATTCCTAATTATCTCTAACTACACCGTGGTCTACTGACTCTGTCTGGAATTCGTTGGATAGGCTGATGGGAAGCAATTTAGAAGTTGTGGACACAGACTGAAGAACTTTGTACCAGATCCGAGAGTCTCTGAGTAACTCAAACTTTCAATCAGGATAGTTGGTCGGCTATTATTGAGTAAAGAGTAAAAGTAAAAGTTGAAGAAACAAAAAAATTCTTTGCCCGTGAGGATAGGGGGAGTACGAAAAACGAAAGAATGTATGGTAATATGGTGATGGTGTTCCCAGTCTTTCACAAACAAAAAACAGTAAGGCTTAGATCAATAGGAAATAGAGGTATCTGATAGCTAGTATCTATCTTGATGTATATTTTGTGTTTTGCGATGAAAAAGGTAACAAACATAGGTTCTTAGTAATCCTACATGTTCCATTGGGATAGGAGTATTCTTTGCTATTTCAGTTTCCGGAGAAAAAAGGTGTGTGTATTGTATTATGCTTAATGCTTCAAGATTCTACCAGAAATATATAATATTGTACGAGTATAGATTCATTGGATGGTTCATCAATAGCCTAAGTTAAGTCAGAATTCCATTTTGACTCTGTGACATGATTCCACTATGATTATTGCTCAATAATTGAAGAATTCCTTCATAGAGATAGGAGACTAATTTATATGGAATAGTAAGGCTCGCGTGGGCGGCTTTAATGTAGTCTTTACATTTTCCCTCTCATCGTGTATGGGGAAGGGTGGATCTAGGGGTACTACTAATCGAGTAATCGATTGAGTAATTTGAATTTATCAATTGTTTAATTGGATCGTTTTGCAAAGCTTTAAAAAAGATGTCTCTGTTGCAAATATACTAAATACAGTAAGAATAAGGAACATCCAATAAGATAATAAACATTCGATCAAAGAATGAATGATTTAATAATTGTATTCGAAACCTAAATCTACGCAGATAGGAATTTTTTCCAACCGAATTCTTCCTAAATATTCTATTTTGATTAAACCAGCTCTTCCGAATTATGGATATTACAAAAAAGGAAAAAATCTGAAATTGGTTTGTTCTTTTTCTTTATTTGTTTCCTCTTTCTTTATTTACGTTCTAAGAGGAAGAGAAAGCCGTGCCGCTATTCTAAATTATATTAGATTACGACAATACATACTTTCATTGGAATGACTAGTTGTTGTCCCAAAGAGGTTCGACACATAATAAGATTAGATATGTTTCAGTTGACGATCCACATATTCGCGCTTCACTTTTTTTTAGACTCCTAGAGATTTTTTTATGCTTTTTTTTTGACTCATCTCCTGTCCTGTTAGCATAAAAATTGGAAGGTCTACTCTATTATTCTACTTCTTTTCAAATCTGAAAGTTATCATGGACAGAACTCTCTCGCAGATCATCGGTTATGGATCAAGCAATGACTCTTGAGTGGGACATCTAAAAAAAGAAAAAATTCTTTTCTTTGGTTTTCGTTTTCTTTTATCTTTTTTTTATTTAAATGTAATTTATAGTATAATATGCCAACTATTTTTGTCTTGCTCCATTGATTCCTTTTGATAGATCTCCGGGACCTATACCTATATATTATAATTCTAAGAAACCAGAAGTAGAGAGTGGACCTCAATTATTTGAATTGATCGAACTCCACACAAGTAAATGTACCAAAAAAATAACAGAATGACTGTTTATTTTGAGTACTATTAGATATCATCATCTATGTACATACATATTGTATATTGACCTAGATAGAGGCCTTTCTCTATATAAAAGCCTATCTCTATACCGTACACCTTTCTATGAAAATCATTAATAGGATAATAAATCTATCCATGCTAGTCTCGCTCGATCCTACTATCTCAGATACTTATTATCTCGATCTTATGATTCCAGACGATCATTTCCTTTAAGACTTGGAGTTTTGAATCCGTTTCTTTTCATTTATTCAATCATTGATACGACTAAAAATTCAAGTTTCAGTCAAATTACTCATTTTGACTGACGGGTTTTACGTAGATGCTAGTAAAAGGCAGTAGGAACCTAGATGACAGTGCATATCAATAAGCGAGACGATTTACTTCCATACTCTCATGTTTTTTTTTTACTTCGCATAACTCGGGATCTATCCCCATGAGATGAGAAATGTGATTCCTTTAATTCAATGGGATGAATGCATCCTGATGGATACTGAATCGGATCAATATTATGAATAAATATCTGCTCTATCAAATCGATTCATCGTCGAGAACTTGAATAGTTAACATGGAAGATCCTTTATCCATACTCAATCTGAAATGGACTCCTGATCCAAATAAAGACTCCCTTGATTTGCTCCTTTACCATTTTCTTTTCTATAATCACCCTACCGTCTTCCTTATATACTCCTCCTTCGTTATACTTAGACAACAATTATGTACATACATTATGATGTCATGTATATGACGGTATTCTATGACTCACCCACAGATCCAAAGATAGAAGGAGATGAAAAGGACGGGTTAAGTATAAAAGATCTCATATATTCCACAAATTTAATAAAAAGGAACGTTGCTTGGTCTTTTTCTTTTATTTGATTAGTATCTCTTTCGTCGATTGGGACGGAGGCATACATCAAACTTAGTGGTCAATTTCAATTGAGATGAGATAGATGGTTTCCATTAGTCATTGAGGATACACAAACAAGTCGAAGCTAAAACGGGTTGTCGTTACCTACAATTACTTCTGTCGAGGTAATTATGTTAAGTTCATTATGTCTTGGTACAATAAACTACTCAATTTGCGTATGACTCTCGTAAAATAGGACTCGATTCTATTTTCATTATCAAGAAAATCGAAAAAGAAAGTCAGACGATTTCGCTTACAATACTAAATTAGAAGACCACCGATTGTACGAATCTATAAGATATTTATGTCTCTCCCTGATCAATCGCCTAGTGGAATAATGGAAATTCCTTTATTTGTCTGATGATAAAATGCAAATGAAAAACCAAGAATAATGATCTCCACTGGGATTAGAATCTTGCTCCCTGTCTCTTTTTCACGGAAAATAAGAAATTCATTCTCCATTCATTCGGGTCGGATCCTATTTCGAACTGCCTGGGCTCGAACCCCAGCTTCCGCCTTGACAGGGGGTGCTCTGACCAATTGAACTCCACTCCCAGCGAGGTGTTGGTCTACATATTCTTATGTTTCAGAAAAACATTTGCCCCACCCCCCCCCCCCCTCTTCGTCGCGTTGTACAGAGACACTAATGATATACTACCTGATATCATTACCACGATACATATACACATAGAACACATAGATATGGACTATAGTGAAGTACAACGGATTCCTAGTAAACCTGTTTTATTTTTTTTTATGCCAAAAATTGGATAATCAACTTTCATTGAGAAAAAACGTTTTTCCGTTCATAATCTTTGCTTTGAGTAAGTATTATGAATCTAGATCGGTAGAAAGAACAGATCAGAACTAATGAGAAAACATGGAAGAGACCAAAATGGACTCTTTCTCTTTTTTACGGATCAGTATTTTTTGTTTCTGGGGACAATTGTCTATCTTGTTATATCATATTCATGATCGGCGATTTTGGGCCGAGCTGGATTTTGAAACCACGTAGACATTCGCCAACGAATTTACAGTCCGTCCCCCATAACCGCTCGGGCATCGACCCCAGGAAAATTCCTTCTAGGCTTATTGATAATCCATGAGCCCTTCCTTTCGTAGTCCCCCCAGGGGAAGTCGAATCCATCCCCCGCTGCCCCTTGAAAGAGAGAGGTCCTGAACCACTAGACTATAGGGTCAGTTCACCCATCCGCCCAACTTTCTCATACTATGATGATAGTTGAGTAGTTGTTTTGGAATTCAATATATCTATGATATGACTAGATCTGAACACTCTTTTTCTACTTTTATTTTTGATTCCCTAGAATTTTGTTTTGATTTTTGGGGGGGGGGGGGGAGGGTTCATGATGCACCATCCCATACTATTTTATATAGCTAAGGAGGTACAGGACTCCGTCAGTTCAGCATTGATTGTCCACAGAACGAAAAGGGTAGAAACCCACTTAATTTCTTTTCTTTCAATTTTAAAACTCCTTTAATTTTAACTTAACTCATTGCTTCGTTCATTGGTTCATAATACATATGCCTATCAACTCTCTCACATTAAGTCAGAAATTAACACGATAAGAAATTTTCCTTTTTTCTTTTTCTTTTTATACGAATTCGTTGCAGGGTACGAATACCCTCATCACATGATTCAAGAAAATCTATCGAATCTAGTCGAGTCAGATTGGTACATGACAATCATGGTGAATCTTGTTTTGCGGGGTCAGTCAAAAGGTAACCCAGCGTGGTCGGTCTAAACAATTCCACTGCATTATTTTTATCAAAAAAAAAAATAAAAATTTTTGCCGGCACTTTTTCCTTTTGGGGGTAAATCAAATTGATTGCTCCTAAGACCTATGTATAGAGTATGTTCATATATATATATCATGTACATATATTAATGCAGTAGACTCAGAATGGAAACAGGCTATAATTCATGAATCGAATCAACAAGCCGCTTTAACTCAGTGGTAGAGTAACGCCATGGTAAGGCGTAAGTCATCGTTCAAAATCCCGATAAGGGCTTTTTCCCTAAACTAAAGTTTTAGTCTTGTTTTTCGGTGGAGATAGTGATTTCTTTTTTATTTCTACAAAGAAAAGGGTAACCACCATTATAATGATTCTGATATTACGAGGTATAGTTAAAAGTGAAACCTTATTCATTATTATTTATACATTTATTCTTCTTTAAATACTAATGAAATAATGTGTTCTTAGAACTAGTCTACTTCTGTGACTGACAAAGTTATCCTCTTCATTGTCTAATTATTCAAATGTTTTGTTTTGGACAGGAATATTCTATAATTCCCAGTCGGCTCATTATGATCGCCAAACCAAGTATTCTTACTCTCTCCATTGTTTTTATCAAACCCAGCATCAAATTCTAATCAATAAAAAGATAAGTGGACCTACCTATTGAAAGACTACTCTACGGCTATTCTGATATTTAAATTCGGGGATATGATGAATTGTACAAGCGGATTTTTTATTTCCTTAGACCACGCGTCAGACTTTGTCGTATATTTCCTATTTAATTCATCTGTCTTCTTAACCGAATTCTCCATGGGAATAATCGATATTCTTTCCGCTACTATAAAAGTAAAAGTTATTCGAAAATATATGTTCAATATCTTTCCCTTGAATTGTCAGAATCAGATATTTTTTTGTTCTGCCGCCAATTCAATAGAGAACGAATGCGAGAAAGGGACTTACTTTCATTTCCGTCTACCATTATTTAAAATTTACTCTAGTTAGGGGCAGGAAAAAACAGTGAATTTTCTTTTTTTTGTTTGTTTGACCCGTTAAAGATATACTCTTAACGTGTAATTGAGTCATAGGACAACAGGGTTCAAATACTTATTTATTTTATATAGTATCAGTTATAAGATAAGTAGATAAGTTAAAGACGAATGAATCGAGCTCGTGGATTTATTTCCTTAGATTGGTTGTGGCCCAATAGAAAAGAAGAATTTGTATCTTCGAAACCCATTTAGGGCTGGAACGAGAAATGTCCACAGATATCGAACTATCGTATGCTTGGAATTGATATGAGGTTTTCGGAAATGGTTTGAAGTAGTTTAAATAGGAGGATCGCTATGCTATAGTCCTTGGTAATTTACCAAAGAAAAAATATCTATTTGATATTATGGATATTGGTTACGGAGGACCCGTTTCGTTTTTGAGGTTGGTTCCGTCCTATTGCTCCTTCCTTGTGCTCTTCGCTTTAGGATGTTTGTTTACAGTACAAACTTTTGAACTTCATGTATACCCATGGATTGGCGATTCCTATTGGAAGGTTGCAATTTCTTAACCGCTGCAGTTTCCACTCCTGGAATAGTTTTAGGCCGTTCGTTGTTGCTACTAATGGGTCCTGAAGCAAAGGAATTTTACTCGTTGTTTCAATTAAGGCGTTCTGTTGACTTTTGTTGCACATCCATGGTGCTTTCGCACTAATAGGTTTCATGTTACGGTCATGTCGACCTTGCTCGATCTGTTCATTGCGACCTTATAATGCAATCGCATTCTCTGCTCCAATTGCTGTTTTTGTTTCAGTATTCTTATTTACCACTGGTCATCTGGCCTGTTTCTTTGCACCTAGTTTGGCGTAGCAGCCCTTTCGATTCATCCTCTTCTTCCAAGGGTTTCATTCATAATTGGACGTTGAACCATTTCATATGATGGAGTTGCCGGAGTATTAGGCGCTGCTCTGCTAGGCCTTTATTCTGGTTGGCTACCGTAGAAAATCCTTTATCGAAGATGGTGACGGTGCAAATACATTTCGTGCTTTTAACCCAACTCAAGCCGAAGAGATTATTCTTGTCCTGCTAACCCGTTTTTGGTCCCAAATCTTTGGGGTTGCTTTTTCCAATAAACGTGGTACATTTCTTTATGCTATTTTACCCGTACCTGTTTATTGATGATGCTATTGGGTAGTCGGTCTGGCTTCTGAATCTACGTGCCTATGACTTCGTTTCCCAAGAACTCCGTGCATCGGAAGATCCTGAATTTGAGACTTTCTACACCAAAAGATTCTCTTAAACGACGTAATTCGTGCTTGGATGGCGGCTCAGGATCAGCCTCATGAAAACCTTATATTCCCCTGGGAGTTGCACCACTGGGAAACGCTCTTTAATGAACTTTAGCTTTAGCTGGTCGTGACCAAGAAACCACCGGTTCGCTTGGGTGGAGCCGGCATGCCTACTTAGAAATTGGTCCGGTAAACTACTTGGAGCTCACGTGCTCATGCCGATAAATCGTATTCTGGGCCGGGCATGAACCTCTATTTGACAGTGTCTCATTTCGTACCAGAGAAACCCATGTATGAACAAGGATTGATTTTACTTCCGCACCAGCTACTCTAGTTGGGGGTAGTCCCGGGGGTATAGGTATGGACACCTTTCCATACTTTTATCTGGAGTACGTCACTTAATTTCCTCTGCAGTCTTAGCTTTGGTGGTATTTATTCAGGCGCTTCTTGTACTAGACTCTGAATAATCTTCCCATTCTTCGTATGTATGGACATATGAAATAAAATGCTACATTTTGGGTATTCACTTAATGTTGTTAGGTCGAGGGCTTTTCTTCTAGTGCTCAAGGCTGTTATTTTGGGGGATATATATTACCTGGGCCCCTGGGGGGGAGATTAAGAAAAATTACCAACTTTGACCCTTAGGGCCCAAGTGTCCTATTTGGTTATTTACTAAAGCTCCTTTTGGGGGAGAAGGAATGGTTGTTTCGTGTGGACGATTTAGAAGATATAATTGGGGGACATGTATGGTTAGGTTCCATTTGTATACTTGTGGAATTTTGGCATATCTTCTACCAAACCTTTTGCAGGGCTCGCCGTGCATTTGGATGGTCTTGAGAGGCTGTACTTGTCTTAGTAGTGTTTAGGTGCTTATCTGTCTTTGGTTTTAATCGCTTGTTGTTTTGTCTGGTTTAATAATACCGCTTATCCTAGTGAGTTTTACGGACCTACCTGGCCAGAAGCTTCTCAAGCTCAAGCATTTCCTTTCTAGTCATAGACCAACGTCTTGCACTAACGTGGATCGCTCAAGGACCTACTGGTTTAGGTAAATATCTAATGCGTTTCCCCGACGGATAGATTATGTTTTGGAGGAGAACTATCGTTTTGGGATCGTCGTGCTCCCTGTTAGAACCTCTAAGGGGCCCAATGTTTGGGACTGAGTAGCTGACAAAGACATACACCTTTGCAAGAACGACGTTCGGCCGAATATATGACTCATGCTCCTGTAGGTTCTTTAAATTCCGTGGGTGGCGTAGCTACCGAGATCAATGCAGTCTTAATGGCCTCTAGAATTTGGTTGGCGACCTCCGCCATTTGTTCTAGTATTCTTCTTTTTTGTGGGGCATTTGTGGCATGCGGGAAGGGCCCGTGCAGCTTCAAGCAGGCTTTGAAAAAGGAATCCGATCGTGATTGGAACCTGTTCTTTCCATGACCCCTCTTAGTTGAGATTTTCTTCTTTTTCTTTTTATATCTATTCTATTTTTTTCCTTTCTGGCCTCGGCTATTCTCCCTACCGGGCCATTCCCCTTTTATTAAAATACCGGGCAAATGACTAAGAAACAATTTATTCACAAGCAAAAAAAGGAGAGAGACGGATTCGAACCCTCGAGTTCTTTGTTTAGACTATACCGGTTTTCAAGACCGGAGCTATCAACCACTCCAGCCCTCTCTCCCCGAGACAATTTCTATTTTATTCCTACAAATGGAATATGACTATATGAGATGAGCCCTACTATCTGTAGAAACATCCCAATGCAAATCATATTGCGATGTATCCTATCTGTAGTTGTATACATTATATATCAGCATCCCTAATTTCTTTCTCTGCTTGGGAAGTAAAATTACTAAACGCCCCTCGACTCCATGTCCGAATAAAATAAGCGGTAAGGTATAAGTTCTAAAGATCACTTGAATTCTGGTCAATCCCTACTGACTGCATTTTATTACAATTTTGACTAAGCGAGGGATCAATGGTATAGTTTCATTTGTTGTAGCTTGGAGGATTACAAACCTGACTATTGCTTTCCAATTAGCTGTTTTTGCATTAATTGCGACTTCATCAGTCTTACTGATTAGTGTACACCCGTTGTATTTGCTTCTTCTGATGTTGGTCAAGTAATAGAAAACCTTGTATTTTTCCGGTTACATCATTATGTTGGATTAGCATTTCTGGTAGCTATCCTTAATTCTCGCTCAATCTCTTAACTTATTTTTTATTTCCCCGATCCAAAAACTCCATTCCTTCTACCTTCTAACGTCTAATAAAGTTAATAATTCGGATTGTGAGACACATCAAGATTCAATCTGAGTTTCCAAAAAAAATTATATTTTCATTTTCTTTATTCTGAATATTTGGCCCTGTACATATGAATCCAGACGCATATATTATATATTATATATGTCATATATGTTTGGACATATGCTGCGTATCAGGAACGCAGAAAATGCGGATATGGTCGAATGGGTAAAATTTCCTTCTCTTTGGCCAAGAAAGATGGTTGGTGCTATTGCCCCGCTAGATCCGCACCACGGTGAAGTACGTAGTATGATAATATAAGAGTAAATCAAAAATGAAATTCGAACTACTAATGCTAACTACTAAAAAGATATTTTTTTTTTACAAAAAATGTTGCGAACAGGACTTGAAAACGCCGGACCTTCAGGTTCTGAGCCTTGCGAGCTACCAAACTGCTCTACTCCGCGCTGAAGAACCGGGAACTTATGACGAAGAAAGATTGGATACGCCCCTCTACCATATCCTAAAAGAGATAAGTCTATTTATACAGAATGGTAAAGAGTGCGCCTCTATCTTCTATGATAATAGCTCGAGCATTCATACAACTCGAACGGATATTTTTCTTTTACCGAGACTTGCGCGAGCTTATTGCGCCCGGTAACAAACATTCTGACACATTTTCTCGAAGTATGTGTCCGGATAGCCCAAAGTCGTATAGTTACTCTAGTTCTTCCAGTCACAAAAAACAACGTCGATGGAGACGTATAGGTGCACTTTACGTGGTGGGGGATTGCATTTTCCATGAATTTCCCATTTTTCACTCAATGATGGAACTTGCTTATTTTTTTTTTGAGGTCGACTGATCAAATGATATTTCTGTCCAATTTCTGTCGCTGCTTCTCCTCTGAATCAAACCTTTTTTCTTGCCATAATATAATGTTCATTTCCTATTATTATCAATGATACAGATTTCGGATCCTAGATGTAAAATATAAGAAGGTAGATCCTCCCTCTCCATCGAAACAATGAGATTGTTGCTGATTACAGTACATAAAAAAAATAATAATACTAAATTAAAATGACCAATTTTTCCTGATGTAAGGCAATCAAGAAAGCCATAAGTGAATATATAACTACGGAAAAGTGGGCTAATCCAACCATCTTGCTTGCACAATGTGAACAGCCCCTGGCTTATCTCTCCATCGAATCAAATTAGCCAAGGTGTGCGTTCAATTGGCCAGCTAAGTTTCAATCAATTCCTGGCCAATATCCGCGCCAAGAAATTAAAAACATAATCCAGTAGCCCAACGATGTCCAAATAAGACATCCACGCCCATACTGGATAACGATTCATAATACCAAAGGATTATATCCATTGATAATTGTAAGAGTTTAACCATAGATAATCTCTTAACCATCCCATTAACTCAGTGGAGATTCATTAAATTGTGAAACGTTCCCTGCCATAAAGTGTGTGTTTTTTTCCAATCCAATAAAAGTAACCCCCCAATGGTTTTACATCCAGAAACTGCCAAATAAATGCGTCCCAAGCAGAAATTATCACAAGTACCCCGCGTCCCGGGCCGTCGCAATGAAAACTATAACCGAAAGCCTTTTTATCTGGCCTTACACGTGGAACCACGTCTCTAAGCACCTTTTACTAAAATCAATGTAGTTGTATGCAAACCTAGAGCAATAGTCATATGACCAAGAAGTCCCCCAGGACCTATTGTTAAGAGAGTGATTACTATTCTCATAACAGCATCAACCAGCCCGGTAACCATATGCTTCGACCTGCATTGAATGCTGGCCATTTCGTTTAAGATAAGATACATCGAACCCATATGAAGTCTTACCATGAGGCGGATTGTATCCATTGGGCAAATATAGGTTTCCATCAAGATTTGTTTTTTTTTTTTTCCGAGTACCACAAGCGCGCATAACATCGTGATGAACTAAATCCCAAGGTTGGAACCCAAGAAACAGGCCATGCCCAACTTAAATGAGATATGATAGCTTCTTTGTGTCTAACACATTCCTGCCAATAGCATTATCCTCATTCCTTGTTTCTGGATTGTAATCTCTAATGAAGAATATAGCTCCATGAGCAAAGGCTCCTTGTCATGATAAACCCTGTCGATGTATTGGTGATGATATATAACGCAGCGTTGTAGTAGTAAAGTCTTGTGCTATGATGCATAAGCATGGTAAAGAGTACTGTTTGAGCTACTAAGGAGGTAATAACCCTAAAGAGGCTAGAGCAAGACCTAATTGAAAAAACGAATTATTGATTGTGTCTAAACCCTTAGCCACTCCCTAATCGACCCCCTGGAGGAATATGTGTTTCTAAAGCCTCTTGGCTACTGTGCCCATCCCGAAGTTAGTTCATACATATGAACCAGCGATCAGGAAAAAAATGCAATATGCTAACTGAGGATGAGCAATATGGTCAGCCATAAATGTTCGGTTTGGATGAAACCACCGAGAAAGGGTCGAATGGAAGGTTCCTGTACCTTGGAATACCAAATAATGGCTACTCGAATCAGGGTTTGGGCATAAAGATTCCACTGACCACCGTAAAAAGTGGTCCCAACCCTTGAGGATAGGGTAATACATCTAAAAAATTATTCCATCTGACGTACTGTCCTGGATCCTGGAAAGCGACATGAACCTAAATGTCCTGTCCAGCAAAGAACTCACTCCGAAAAGTCCTGACAAAGATGATTAGACGCGATTCGTCATTTTTGAACCACGAAACGCTTGGTTTCCATTTTGGTTGTAAGTGTAACCAACGCCGCTATTAAGGGATTCAGAAAGAATAATAGAAGAGCTCCAGTTAAAGAATCTTTCATTATTGCGTATCCGATTGTATACCACCACTGATAAACCCGTAATAGCGCTATTTCACTGACCGGTATCCCTCCTCGTCCGGACTTCTAACGCTGGTGCCAATGAGGATTCCCCAATTTGCATGAGTCACTAGGGCTTACATGTAAAGGGTCTTGTATCCATGACTCAAAATTTCCTTGCCAAGCTACAGATGAAAGAGATTTCCGGAGCGTCCCCAGAAAATTATTGCTATTGCCAAAGTGAGAAGCAAAAATTTCTGATAAAGACGTTCCTCAGTAATACATCATGACTCTCGAAAGTATGTGCGGTGCTCACTACCAAACCACCTAGACGCGTAGTGGGGTCCTGAGCTAAGCCTTGGCTAAACCTCGGAAATCTTAATGCCATAATGCCTTTCAAATCCTCCTAGCCATTATCCTACTGCAATAATTCTTGCTAAGAAGAATGCCCTGTGTGGCAATTCACCCAGAGGGTAATGGGTTACCTCCTACAGCACGTCCTTGTACAATGCTCAAGGCTCTAGGCTGAGTAGGCAGGAGCACTTCCTTAATGGCTATGAGCCAAACGGATGGATTCAATGAGTTCTTGCCAATAACCACGGCCACTGAATAGAAACATTAAACTGAAAGCCCAGACAAAATGGCACCTAAGAAAAAGAGACACATATCAGATAATGAACCATAGACCTGAATTACCTGAGATGCCTGTGCCCATAGGGGGACGAACATCTCGAAGCCACCCATTACTAGTAATGGAACTCTGCGCAAAGTTTCCTCCTGTAATATGAGTTACTACCCCTGAATCACTTATAGTACCCCCAAAAACATCCGACTGCATTTTTCGTTCCAACTGAAATGGAAAATACTCTGAAATCGCAGGTACATCCAGAATACCTAAGAAGAAACATGTCCCGGCAGATCCTTGACATGTCCCCCCTCTTCCAGTCCATCACAAGGAAAACGAAAACCAAGATTTGCTTTATCAGGGTATCAACGGTACTGCGAGCAAATAGAACACCTTTCAGTAGTATCAATACAGTCACGTGGATCGTAAATGCATGATCTGATGGACTAAGAGTCTGCGGTTCCGAATGGAATAGTAACACAGCGACTTTGCCGCCTACTGCGCCCAACGCAACCACCATCCCCAAGTTAAGCTGGTACTTGCTGTTGCACCAGGAGCTGTTATGCCGGGTGCTAAAGCATGGTGTTTTGTACCCATGAGCAAAGATGGTTTTAATTTGTAAGCGGTATCTGAACATATCTTGTGGACGCCCTAAAGCGCTCATGTTATCATTATGAATATACAAGCCAAAACTGTGAAAAAACCAGAAATATACATGCCCAGCTTAAGATGTGATTGATTGCATCGGGGCGGTGTCCCTACTGACACGAGCTCATAGATCGTTGTATCGAGTAGTTGATCGTAATCTCTTATACCATAAAATTGGCTGCTGTGCTCCAGCTACCAACTATGATAAACACCCGATCCACCACATGTGTTTTGTGAACCACAAAGTTGTGTACCATAGTCCTAGCTAGGTATGGATAGGGAGGCCTGGAATGCATTGGTGATCTACAATAATGGTTAAAGACCTAACAAGCCATGTAAGAGATAATTGAGCATGGCCACGACGTTGTAGGAGTTAATAGAGTCCTTTATGGCCCTGGCCTGTAAATGGACCTTTATGAGCCTCTAAAATGTCTTTAATGCCATTACCCATGCCCCGTTGTTTCTAATACATATACCACGATCAGAAAAGAATTGCAATAGCTAAATGATGGTGTGCAATATCGGTCGCCTAGACCACCTGTTTTGGATCCAATCCTCCACGAAAAGTAATAAATTCCGCGTATTTTGACCATTCAAGGTGAAAAAGGGGGTTGCTCCCTCGGCAAAACTGGGATAAAGTTGAGCCAAAAGTCCCGATTCAAGATAAATTCATGAGGAAGTGGTATCTCTTTAGGATCAACTCAGCGTCGAGAATTGGTTAATCGGTAACGATACATGGATTTGGTGTCCCCGCCCCAGAAAGAGACCCAAGTCCTAGTAAACCACCCGCTAAGTGGTGATTTAACATAGATTCTACATCTTGGAACCAAGCCAATTTGGGGCGGCTTTGTGATAATGGAACCAACCAGCAAAAAGCCTACGATGCAAAGACCATGCGCCAATGGCGGTAACCATAAAAGAAAGGGTTTTTGTTAATTCACTAGTTTTTCAGATGCTCGCCAAATCTGAAAAAATCCGGAGGTTATTTGTATTCCTCGGAAACCTCCACCCACATCACCATTCAATATTTCTTGACCTACTATTGGCCAAACTACCTGGGCACTGGTGCAATGTGATAGATCACTTACGTGCTTCATAATTGGAAACACGGCGCCATGGAGTACATGCCACTCACCACTAAATAATGGAGAGTTGACCAAAATGAGCACTACTCCTTTTCGAGAGATCTCCTCCAAATCACTGGTATGACATCGAAACGTGAGCATCAGCATGTAGGTTCCAGATCCAAGTGGTATTATCAGGGCCCTTAGCTATTGTTCTTGAGAAATGGCCGGGTCTGGGCCCTTCCTCGAAAGACGTTTTTTATGGATCCCTATCTACAACAATTTTCACTTCTGGTTCGGCGAACGAAAAAAAATTAAAATCAGTAGTCCTCCTCTTCCGACAACACATACCAGAGACCCTCCCAACAGTTTTTATAGTGACGCCTCTGAAAGATACTATTTTTATTTTGTTATGATTAGATTCCCTTCTTTCCTATCTCCCCTCCATCTATTTTATTAGTTATTCACTAGAGCAATTCTTAGTATGCACTAAGCAATTAGGAGATTGCAGTCATCCGAGCAAGTGTTCGAATCTATTATGACATAACGATTAGTGCCCAACGGACCCCTTCTCTCTTGGAAAGTCCTTTCCCAGCATGACGAAAAAACTATTGTTTTTGTGGCAACTAGTTGTACGTCTTCTGAAGTATAAATACCCATAGAATCCTACTTCCATGGAATATCCTTATTACTTTACTCTAAATTAAATCACAAGACCATTCATTAGAATTAATAAGATCCATTCCTATTCTTATCTGTATTTAGTCATTCGAAGGTACCTGTTATTAGCTTTATTAGTTTTATCTCTATTGTTATCGGATATTTACCCTACAATACCATACATGATTTTAGAAGGAAGGGATATAATAAAATTCTTGATTGGATCTTTTCATGGGAACGATCTATTTTATTTGATTGATGGATCCAACAACTATTTTAATGAATTAAAAAAGAGAGTGGTTTTATCGAAACGCCTCGTGATCTTCAACCAATTATGTGCTTCAATATAATTACCTGGACTAAGCGCTATAGCTTGTTTCCAATACTCAGCAGCTTGATCGAACCAAGCCTCCGCATTTCAGATCACCCTGTAGAATGGCCTGTTCTCACGGTCTGAATAGGTGGTTCTTCCCTTGAGAACCGTACTTGAGATTTTCCTCCTCCCATACGGATCGGCAATCGATTCTTTTTACTTGCGCCCCATCTTAATCTACCCTATGCTAACTGATTAGATTTGTCATAAATGTATCCCTTTTTTCCCATTTTTGTTGGGTTAGCCAGAAGAAGTTAATTACATAAGTTTTAAAACTCTAATTTTTTGATCAATAACAAGTTTTGTCTTTTCTCCCACCTTCAGAAGAATGAGCATAGATCGCCCCTATATCCTGTAGATATGTTTATATAGTGTTTAAATTTCCTTTTCTGAAGGGAACTATCTCGGTTTCATATATGAATTTATATAGATAGAATCTTTGAAAAAGACTTTCCTCCATCAGATAAGAAAAAAGAACTTACTATCTTTGGGATCTGATCTACCTACAACAAAACACGCTGCTCAATACTTTTAGTGGGATCGCTCTATTACCTAACTTTGATTCTAACTTTTATCCCGTATTATGGCATAGTACGCAAAGCATTTCTTAACTCTATCGACCCAATAGTTTGTTAATTGATCTTTACGGTGCTTTCTCTATCATTCAATCCTTTATCCATAGGGTATAGTATATAGGCTGTATCTATTTCTCCTCTTTTGGTTCTCGTAATCTCTTTTAATTTTGCTACCGCTGATTAAAAATCGTTGCTTTAGACGCTGCATAGGAGAAAATCCTATTGTTTTCTAGTCTTACTAGTCGATTGGATCTTTTTCTTCTTTCATATGGAGATAGTCTCACGTAATGGACAGATCACCGGCCATACTATTATAAAACTGTGGTAGAATGGTTTCGTTCTAGTGCCCTGAATAATATTCCAAAGCCTTTGTATGCTCTCCGTTGCTTGTGTTGTATAAGGCCTATGTTATAGAGTATATAACTGCGATCATAGGGATCAATTTCTGGTCGCGTAGCTTCATAATAATTCTGTAAAGCTTCCGCATCATTTAACCTTCGGATTGAGCCAACATCCGTTACGGTCGTTCATTCTATCAAAGAATCTCCGTTCCAGACCGGACGTGAGTTTATTTGCTACGGCTCCTCCCTTCTGTGCATAGTACTAAAGGGAAATAATCCATGGAATTAAAATTTCACTATTCTCATTATGAACTGACATGAGCTGTATTTTTACAAGAAATTTCTAGCCATCCTTCCCGCAAGGAGTTTTTTCTTAACACCAATCGTATTAGTGCTAGATGGAAATGGTAACTCCAGCAATTTCTTTGTCCTCAACGCCCCCTATTTCCCGGAATTAGCACTTCAAAACGATCGTTGATGGTATACGGGTACCCACAGTACGAACGAGATGGATGTTTGTTGTCCCACCCATTCCTTGTTAGCACCCCCGATCCGATAAAGGAAAGGGTAAATTTAGACAAGTTTTTGTGTTGTTGATTCCTAGGTGTAGTGCTTCTTCCCCATGCCGCCTATTGGTACTAGTGGAGTAGGAATTGCCCCGCAATACTGACCTATAGGTGTCACCTTCTCTCATACTAAAATCTGCCAATTGAAGCATCTGAGTCTGCATCAATCGAGGATACACGACAAAGGAATGTTCTATCTCCAAACTCACCTTCACCAAGCGTGAGTTTATTTCAAAATTTGGTTCTTTCTATCCCGACGTCCCTTTCTTTCTTCCGTAATACTGAGGACGACTAGACTAAAAAAAAAAACAAGAAAAAGAATCAAATCGCACCATCTCTGTAATGGTATCATGCCTTTTTTTTCTCCGGAAGTTGTCGGAATTATTCGATAGATATGCTACATTGAAGAGGTCCTTATTCAATCATTTGCTTATAATCCGAATATCTAGGCATATAAATCCATTCCATTCTATAATTCTTTTCATTACCCCGAGGGGTAAATGACTCGTAAAAAAAACTAGAAGGAATTGTACGGTCACAGTACGAAATAACATGCAAACGACTAATTCTAAAAAATAATTTGTACCTTTGGGGTCAACTTGTCCCTTTTTGTTTGATTGGACAAGGAGGATAGGAATATTGGAGGATTTCATTCCAATTTCGTAGTATAGCCATGAACGGACTATTACTAATG
This sequence comes from Musa balbisiana, assembly GCA_004837865.1. Lineage (NCBI taxonomy): Eukaryota > Viridiplantae > Streptophyta > Magnoliopsida > Zingiberales > Musaceae > Musa > Musa balbisiana. The sequence continues at coordinate 18,473 of PYDT01000171.1, forward strand.
TGCATCTAAGTGAATCCAAAGGACTTTTATTTTATTGTGGAATTCTGAAACTCTGAAGTTTGATTTGGTTTTTATAATCCAAAGAGGAAAAAGGATGAAACTAAGCTTAAACAAAATAGAGTAGAGTAAGTAACATCCATTTTTGGTTTTTTGTTTTGATCACAGGCTACGCATGCCATACATTGACATAGAAAAATCCATGGGACGATTCCATCAATTTTGTACTACGACTAGATCTATGGGGTTAGCTTCTTAGAGACCTTTGTTGTTGAGAAAAGGAAATTTTATTTGAAAGGAATTATTCCTATGGAACCAGTCATCAGTCGTACCTCTGGAATAATATGAATGACTCGCTATTCACTCGTTTCTGGTCAATAATAAGATTATGTAGGAAAGATGGCCGATTGGTTCAAGGCTTAGCGATGAACTGCTATGTAGGCTTTTGTTTACCGAGGGTTTCGAATCCCTCTCTTTCCGTTTCTCTTAATTCACCAACGTTACTGAACACACTATATCAATCAAATAACAATTGATACCATCATCCCAACAAGAGGACCTGACCTTTTTTGATAGAAATTCTCTATTCCTAATTACATTACTGTGGTACGTAAAATACAAATATCGGAACAAGAAAGAGCAAAAAAATCTTACTGCTGATCCCTTTGTGATACGTGAATGAGAAAAATGCGGATCAAGGCCCTTAGATCTATTTATTTTATTTCGGCGAAAAGAGACAAAATTCTCTGAACTTTCTTTGTTATTTTCGTTAGGTTCAAGTCTGACGGGAAAATTTCTACGAACTAACAACTCATTTATTTTCAAATCGATCCATTTACTATCTATTATTTGATTTACTACTCCTTTATATTGGAATGATCAAAGTCCAATGTTTTTGGCAATTCCTCGGGGGGGGATAAAGCAATATAATTTTGAATCAGAGCTTTCGATCTTTGTTTATCCTTCGTATAATATATCTCTGGTTTACAACGATAACTTGGTATATCCACTATACGACCATTAACTAAAATATGTCTCATGGTTAACTAATTGCCTGGCTCCAGGAATGGTCGAAGCCATACCCAATCGGAAAAGGATGTTATCCAAACGCATCTCAAGTAATTGTAGTAAAACCTGACCTGTTGACCCTTTGCTTTTCCAGCGATATGCCACATATCTAAGTAATTGTCGCTCTGTCAGACCATAATGAAAACGCAATTTCTGTTTTTCTTCTAGACGAATACGATACTGCGATCTTTTCCCAGAACGCAATTGTTTTTTTAAGATCACTTCCGGATTCTAGGGTCTTTTACTAGTTAGTCCTGGTACAGCCCCCCCGACGGCGATTTTATTTGAAACGAGGTCCTCGTAACGAGACATAAAGACTCCTTTTTATTTTATTGATTTTATTGAAATTTCATTTTTTCAGAATAAAAAATGAAAACGAACTATAATTAAGACTGAACTAAGGGATAAACAAAGCAACGCTAAATTTACCGAAATACTACAAAGTAGAATAAAATAAATTGTATCAATATCCGATTTTTTGTATATTAGAAGTTGCAGCTCCGTTTTATGATTTGTTCGGTAGAGAGAGATCTAATTGTTCCAATACATTTTTTGGTCATGGTTGCAAGTTACCACGACATAACATATGGGAAAAGGAGGAGAGATTTCAATCACGGAAAAATCGATAGAGAAAAAAGCCGGCTATCGGAGTCGAACCGATGACCATCGCATTACAAATGCGATGCTCTAACCTCTGAGCTAAGCGGGCTCACATAACATAAAAGAAATAGTATATAGAAATTGAGGAAACTACCGATTTTAGCTATTAGCTGATCTTATCTATTAGCATTTCGTTTAATAGTACATTAACTATAACATTATAACTATATAGTATAGTTCTATATAGTTATATAGAATACTTAGTATCTTCTAAACTATATACTATAACTAAACTATATACTATAACTAAACTATATACTATAACTAAACTATATACTATAACTAAACTATATACTATAACTAAACTATATACTATAACTAAACTATATACTATAACTAAACTATATACTATAACTAAACTATATACTATAACTAAACTATATACTATAACTAAACTATATACTATAACTAAACTATATACTATAACTAAACTATATACTATAACTAAACTATATACTATAACTAAACTATATACTATAACTAAACTATATACTATAACTAAACTATATACTATAACTAAACTATATACTATAACTAAACTATATACTATAACTAAACTATATACTATAACTAAACTATATACTATAACTAAACTATATACTATAACTAAACTATATACTATAACTAAACTATATACATCTAAATGAAAATGAGACATTCCTCTGGTTTGATTCGGAAAAGGAGGAGATAGGACAAAAAAAAGAAGAATGAATATCGACCGTTCCACTATTCCAAAATAAAAAAAAAAATCGCACTGTAAAAATGAAAGGGAGGAGAACTATATATGTTGATATATCTATCCATATTGAATTGCGGATACATCAATGATAGAATCATTTCTGATTGAAACAAGCTGTTCATTCAATATAAATGACTGATGGAGGATAGCCAAAAAATCAAACAGCAGCATACACTTTTTCAATATAGAAATCATTATCTAACAATTCAACGGGTCCAAACAAACAAATAAATGAAAAAAGAATAGTTGATTCCCAACTGATCTTGTATCAAAGGGGATAGGGCTAAAATCGGTAGAACGCTCCGTCCTTTGTTGATGAGCCTTCGTATGGAAACCTGCTAAGTGGTAACTTCCAAATTCAGAGAAACCCTGGACTTAAAAAATGGGCAATCCTGAGCCAAATCCTTATTTGAGAAAACAAAGGTTTAATAAAACTAGAATTTAAAAGGATAGGTGCAGAGACTCAATGGAAGCTGTTCTAACGAATGGAGTTGACTACGTTTTGTTGGTACATCCGCATCCCGTCTATCCAATTACGAAAAGATGTCCTATAACCTTAAAGTATGTATACTACTGCCATATCACAGATTATCATGACCCGAATCTATTATATTATAATTATATATAATTATAATATGAAAAATTATAATATGAAAAATTCAGAGTTATTATGATCCATTTCAATGGAAGTTGAAGGAAGATCCGATATTCCATTATTAAATCCTTCATTCAGAGTTTTGTAGATCTTTTGAAAAACTGATTAATCGGACGAGAATAAAGAGAGAGTCCCATTCTACATGTCAATACCGACAACAATGAAATTTTATAGTAAGAGGAAATCCGTCGACTTTAAAAATCGTGAGGGTTCAAGTCCCTCTATCCCCAATAAAAAGCCTATTTTACTTCCTAAGTATTTATCCTCTTCTTTTTTTTCATCAGTGGTTCAGTTCAAACAAAATTCACTATCTTTCTCATTCACTCTACTCTTTCACAAACGGATCCGAACTAAAATCCTTGGATCTTATCCCAATTTGGATAGAACCTGTACAAATGAACATAATGGGCAAAGAATCTCTATTATTGAATCATTCACATTCCATATATTTCTTACACTTACTTGTCAAATTTTTTACTACTTTTTAGTCCCTTTTAATTAACATAGACACAAGTACTCCACTAGGATGATGCACGGGCAAATTGGTCGGATAGCTCAGTTGGTAGAGCAGAGGACTGAAAATCCTCGTGTCACCATTCAATCTGGTTTCTCTGCCACTAAATACTGTATTTTCGGATAGATATTCATACAAAGTAAATTAATCGAGATAGATCGGGCGTTAATAGTCTAGGCATGAGTACGTATTTACTCATCTAGATGTTACAATTTCCACATCTAGATGTATTATATATTATATACCTCCTTTGGGGGGATTGTAAAAATATATGTTGGATGGTTATGGTAAGAACACAGTGAGATTTGCTCCCGTCTCTTTTTTCTTTCTTGTTTCGCATACTGTGCTTCTCTCATTCAAAAGAAAATATTAAGTCTTCAATCTATCTCAAAATACCAATAAATAATAAAAAAAAACTTAAAAGTCGAGAGGAGTTAAAAGAATAGCATAGACAGAATGCACTTCAGACACAGTACAAATAAAATCCAATCCCTTTTCATTTCTTCCATTTCTATTTTTTTTTGACATTTATTCCATTTCTTCACTCTTGCTTACGTTTACTTTCCGGGTCCATCTACATCTAAGTAAGTTATTTGCGCTGGTACAAAGTTCAAGTGCAGAACTCCGTTTGATTCTCCCCAGTGTTTCTGCTCATAAACGAATGGATATGATCTATTCCAAATTTGGAATATAAATGAAGTTTTTTTTAGGTTATACCGAATAACGAATTAAAGTCCGGTTATTACTTTCCTTTCATCTAAACGGAACGTAAAAATAGTCCTTCACGTGAAGAAATCTGAATCGTGTCATAAGTCGTATACGTAAACATTAAGATGTCTTATCATTAAATGAGCATCTTTGTTTTCAGAGAAATTGGGGTATATAGTTCCTTACGTAGGGGCCAACCATCCAACTTCCGGCATCCGACGAAGGCATCCTTCCGGGGGGGGGCCCGAGCCATCAGGAGATACCACTCTGGAAGAGTAGATTCGAAAATTGTGTCAGGAACTACGGGCCAAGGGACAGTCTCAGGTAGACAGTTTCTTAGGGGCGGAGGCCTCCCAACAGGAACGGAGGCCCGTTGCCAAGGTTCCTCGGGCCGGAAGGAGATTGGCCCTCGAGTGCAAAGGAGAAGGGCGCTTGACTGCAAGCCCCACCCGTCGGCAGGGACGAAAAGTCGGCCTTAGGATCCGAACGGTTGCCGAGCTGGAAGGGCCGTCGCTCCCCGGATAAAAGGTACTCTAGGGATAACAGGCTGATATTCCCCAAGAGTTACATCGACGGGAAGGTTTGGCACCGCGATGTCGTCTATGCGCAACATGGGGCGTAGTATGTTCCAAGGGTTGGGCTCTTTTAGCCATTTTAAAGCGGTTTTACGTGAGCTGGGTTCAGAAGGTAGTGCGCCGTTCGGTCCATATCGGTGCGGGGCGTTAGAGCATTGAGAGGACCTTTACCTAGTACGGAGAGGACTGGGAAGGACGCACTCTGGGTACAGTTATCGTGCCACGGGGAAAACGCTGGGTAGCCAAGTGCGGAGCGGGAGCGGATAAATGCTGAAGCACCTAAGTAGCCAGCCCACCCAAGATGAGTGTCTCTTATTCCGAATTCCAAGAGCCCCCGGTAGCACAGACGAGACAGCGACGGGTCTCTGTCCCTGCGGGGATGGCGCGAGAAAGTAATTGAGAATCAAGATAAGGTACGCGAGCGAGCCGTTATCTTCGATACCCGCCGCCTGTCAAGTGGAAGTGCAGTGCAGTATGCGTGAGGCATCCTACAGACCGAGAGATTTGAACCTGTTTCTACAGGCCTGATCAATGACGATCAGGCACTCGCACATCTATTTTCATGTTCAACTGTTTACAACCATGAAGAAACCAAAAGCTCTGCCCTCCCTCTT
>PYDT01002495.1:0-23992 GCA_004837865.1 Musa balbisiana
TGAAGCCAACATCCGTTACGGTCGTTCATCTATTCAAAGATCTCCGTTCCAGAACCGTACTGAGATTTTCATTTCCATACGGCTCCTCCCTTCTGTGCTAGTATAAATGGGAAAATAATCCTGAATTAAAATTTCACTATTCTCATTATGAACTGACATGAGCTGGTAATTTTACAGAAATGTCTAACCACGCATTCCGCAAGAGTTTTTTTCTTAACACCAATCGTAGTAGTGCTAATGGAAATGTAACTCCAGCAATTTCTTTGTCTCAACGCACCCTATTTCCAGGAATAGTCACTTCAACGATCTTTGATGGGTTATACGGGTACCCAAAGTACGAACGAGATTGAGTTTGTTGTCCCAACCATTCTTGTTAGCCCCGATACCGATAAGGAAAAGGGTAATTTATAACAAAGTTTTTTGTGTTGTTGATTCCTAGGTGTAGGCTCTTCCCCCATGCCGCCTATTGTACTAGTGGAGTCGATGCCCCGCAATACGGAACTATAGGTGTACCTTTCGCTCAATACTAAAATCGACAAATTGAAGCTCTGAGCTGCTCAATCGTAGGATACACACCGAAGGGATTGTTCTATCTCCAACTTCACCTCACCAAGCGTGACGTTATTTCAAAAATTTGGTTCTTTCTATCCCGAACGTCCCTTTTCTTTCTCGTAATACTAGACACTATACTAAAAAAAACAAGAAAATAATCAATCGCACCATCTCGTATAGGTAAATGCCTTTTTCTCCGGAAGTTGTCGGAATTATTCGTATAAGCTATTGGCACAATTGAAGAGGTCTTATCAATAAAATTTGCATTATCCGAGATCTAGGCATAATTACATAACCTTCTCATTCTTAATTCTTTTCCATTACCCCAGAGGGTAATGATCTCGCAAACTCAAGGAATTGACAGTACGAATAACATAAAACCCGTAAGTCTAAAAAAAGATGTGTACCTTTTGTTCACATTGTCCCTTTTTGTTTGATTTGGACAAGGAAGATGGAAATTATGGAGGATTTCATTCCAATTTTCGTATTATCCCAATGCACACAAACATTACTAGTTCATCTAAGACACCCACACCCACCCCAGATCTTTATTTTATTGTGGATTCTGATAACTCGAGAATTTTTGATTTGGTTATAATCCAAAGCGGAAAAGAATGAACTAAGCATTAAAAAACATAGAGTAGAGTAAGGTAAGCATCCATTTTGTTTTTTGTTTGCATAACAGGATCCGCCCTGCCATACAATTGAACTAGAAAAATCCATGGGACGATTCATAAATTTGTACTAGATCTATGGGATGTATCTGTGAGAGAATTGTTGTTGAGAATAGGAAATCATATTTGAAGGAAATTATTCCTATGTAACCATTCATCATCGTACCTACTGGAATAATATGATGACTCGCTATTCACTCGGTTTTCTGGTCAATAATAGATTATTAGGAAAGTGGCCGAGTGGGTTCAGGCGTACATTGCGGAACTGCCTATGTAGCTTTGTTTCCCCGATGGTTCGAATCCCTCTCTTTCCGTTTCTCTTCATTTCACCAACGTTACTGAACACAATATATCAAATCAATAACATTGATCCCATCATCCCAACAGAGACCTGACCTTTTTTGATAGAAATTCGCTATTCCTATTACATTACTGTGGTACGTAAAATACAAAGTCGGGAAAAAGAAAGAGCAAAAAAATCTTCTGCTGATCGAAAAAGAAAAAAAAAAAGAAAAAAAACAAAAAAAAAAACTTTGTGATACGTGAATGAGAAAAATGCGGATTCAAGGCGCTTTTTTAGATCTATTTATTTTATTTCGGCGAAAAGAGACAAAAAGTCCTCTGAAACGTTCTTTGTTATTTTCGTTAGGTTCAGTCTGCCGGAATAATTTCTACGACTACAACCTTTATTTTCAAATTCGATCCATTTACTATCTATTATTGGATTTACTACTCCTTTATATTGGACTGAGTCAAAAGTCAAATGTTTTGCAAGTCCTCGGGGGGGATAAAGCACTATAATTTTTGAATCAGAAGCTTTCGTCTTTGTTTCCTTCGTATTAATAATATCCTCTGGGTTTACAACGATAACTTGTATCATCCAACTATACGACCTTAACTAAATATGTCTATATGGTTTAACTAAGTGCCTGGCTCCCAGGAACTGGTCGAAGCATACCGTCAATCGGAAAGATGTTATCCCAAGACGCATCCTCAAGTACTTGTAGTTAAAACCTGACCTGTTGACCTTTGGCTTTCCATCAGCGATATTGCACATATCTAAGTAATGTCGCTCCCCCTGGGGTCCCCAGAACCATCATGAAAACGCAATTTCCTCATGTTTTTCTTCAGACAATCCGACCTTACTGCTGCGATCCTTTTCGCCAGAACGCAATTGGTTTTTAATATCACTTCCGATCTGTCTTTTACTAGTTAGTCCTGGTAAAGCACCCATACGGCGTATTTTTTTGAAACGAGGTCCCCTCGGTAACGAGACATAAGACCTGATCCTTTTTTATTTTCTTGATTTTATTGAAATTTCATTTTTTCAGATAAAAAACTGAAACTGAACTATAATTAAACTGAACCTAAGGGATAAAACAAAGCAAAGCTAAATTTACCGATACTACAAAGGAGAATAATAAATTGTATCAATATCCTGATTTTTTGTATATATATAAGTTTCAGCCTCCTTTTTATGATTTGTTCGGTAGAGAGAGATCTAATTGTTCCAATACATTTTTTTTGGGTCATGTTTGCAGTTACCACGACATAACATATGGGAAAGGAGGATAGAGATTATCAATCACGTAAATCGCTAGAGAAAAAGCCGGCTATCGGATCGAACCGATGACCCTCGCATTACAATCATGCTCTAACCTCTGAGCTAGCGGGCCTCACTAACATAACAAAATACTTATATAAAATTGAGGAAACTAACGGATTTTAGCTATTACTGATCTTAAGCTATTAGCTATTCGTTTAATATTAACTATGAACGATAACGATATAACTATATAGTTATAGTTCTATAGAGTTATATAGTATACTTAGTATACTTCTAAACTATATCACTATCTAAACATATACTATAACTAAAACTATATACTATAACTAACTTATCATAGAATTCCTGACTATTCTTCGACTATTCTACCTATATCTAACTATAAAAACACCATGATGTATTTATGAATTTATATTTAATTTTTTTAATTATTTTATTATATTATAATTACTTTAATATTAATTACATAAATGAATAAAATTGGTTCAATGTGGAGAATTTTGATTAGAAAAATCTAATTATTTCTTAAAACTAATTATTTTTTTTAAAGCAGTGATAGAAAATTATAGGAACTGTATTACTGAAAATCAATATCATATTCATATGAAAGTTAATTTATATTATGTAATTGAGCTATAGCGAATCGGTCCTAAGATAAAAAAAAAAAGATAAGGATAAAGATACAATTAAATGAAATGAGACATTCCTCTGGTTTGATTCGGAAAAGGAGGAGCTAGGACAAAAAAAGAATAATGAATAGCGACCCGTTCCACTATTCCAAATCGCACTGTAAAAATGAAAGGGAGGGAGCAACATATATATGTTGATATACTATCCATATTTATTGCGGATACATCATGATAGGATCATTTCTGATTGAAACAAGGTTCATTCAAATAAATGAACCTGGATGAGGATAGCCAAAAACATCAAACAGCACATACACTTTTTCAATATAGAAATCATTATCTAACGAATTGCAACGGGGTCCCCAACAAACCCAATAAATGAAAAGATAGTTGGCATTCCAACTAGATCTTGGTATCAAAGGGGAATATGGCGAAATCGGTATACGCTACGGCCTGTTGATTGGATTGAGCCTTAGTTGGAAACCTGCTAAGTGGTAACTTCCAATTCAAGAGAAACCCTGGAATTAAAATGGGCATCCTGAGCCAAATCCTTATTTTAGAAACAAGGTTTATAAAACTATCATTTAAAAGATAGGGTGCAGAGACTCATGGAATCGTTCTAACGAATGGAGTTGCTACGTTTGTTGGTAGCTAGGAATCCTCTATTAAAATTAACAGACAAGATGGTCTATATACCTATACGTAGTATAACATACTGCCATAATCAAACGATTAATCATGACACCGAATCTATTATATTGTATAATTATATATATTTAATATGAAAATTATATATGAAAAATTCTAGAGTTCTTATGAACCATTTCATGGAAGTGAAGAAGAATCGAATATTCAATTAGAAATCATTTCATTCCAGAGTTGTGATAGATCTTTTTGAAAAACGATTAATCGGACGAGAAATAAAGAGGATTCCCTTCTACAAGGTCAATCACCGACAACAAGGAAATTTATAGTAGATGGAAAATCGTCGACTTAAAAATCGTGAGGGTCAGTCCCTCTATAATCCCCCAATAAAAAGCCGATTTTACTTCCTAAGTATTTATCCTCTTCTTTTTTTTTCATCAGTGGTTCAGTTCAAACCAAAATTTCACTATCTTTCTCATTCACTCTACCCTTTCACAACGGATCCGCACTAAAATCTGGATCTTATCCCACTTTGGATAGAACCTGTACAATGACATATATGGGCAAAGAATCTTCTCTAGTATGATCATTCACAGTCCCATATCATTATCCTTACACTTACTTGTCAAATTTTTTTACTACTTTTTTAGTCCCTTAATTAACATAGACACAATACTCCACGAGGTGATGCACGGGAAATGGTCGGGATAGCTCATTGTAGAGCAGAGGACTGAAATCCTCGATGGTCACAGTTCAATCTGGTCTGACACGTAACTAATGTATCGGATGATATTCAACACCTAATCGAGATAGAGAATCGGGCCGTTTAATAGTCAGAGCTGAGACTATTACTCCTAGATGTTTACATATTTACTCAATCTAGCGTCTTATAATATATATACCTTCCTTTTTGGGGGGATTGGTAAAATATATGTATGGATGGTTAATGTAAAGACAAAGTGAGATTATGCTCCCTCTCTTTGTTCTTTCTGTTTCTTCATACTGTGCTTTCTTCCTCATTCAAAAGAATTAAGTCTTCATCTATATTCAAATAAAAATAAATAAGTAACAAAAAAACTTAAAAGTCGAGAGGAGTTAAAAGATAGCAATAGACAGAATGCACTTCAGACACAGTACAAATTAAAATCCATCCCTTTTCATTTCTTTCATTCAATTTTTTTGACATTTTTTTCCATTTCTTTCACTCTTCACTCTTGCTTACGTTACTTTCCGGGTCCTGTACATCTAGTAAGTTTTGTGCGCGGTACAAAGTTCATAGTGCAGAACTCTTTTGATTCATCCCATTGTTTCTGCTCATACGAAAGGATATGATCTATTTCCAAATTTGAATAAAGATTTTTTTTTAGTTATCCATAATACGAATTAAGTCCTGTTACTTTCTTTCAATCTAGAAAACGGAACGTAAAAATTATTCCTTCACAATTGAAAGAAATCTGGAATCGTGTCTAGGTCGTATAATTAACATTTGTTTCTTATCATTTAATGAGCATCTTGTATTTCATAGAAATTGGGGGTAATCTATTCTTACGTAGGGGCAACCTTCCAACTTTCCGCATCAAAATACTTTTAAGGCGTGGATGATTATCATAGAGATTCCAACATAGCAAAATTCGCGTTTTCTTGAAAATCAGCACTTCTCCAAATCAGAAAAACAGACGGGATTCTGGATTATGCCTTGGGGCAAATCTTTTTATGCATACCTCTTCTGGTTAGACATATAACCATACACTTATTCTCGTAAGGATTATACACACTGGCGAAAAGGTGCCGCCTGGTGCTAACTCATAGGCCCACTGGTAGCGTAAAATCATGTAACCATATACATATGAAATTACCGCAATGGAATCCCCATCCTCGGTTTTTATTTGTAAAGTTTCTATTCCTCGGCAATCAAGCCAGATCGATGAACTAATCATGGTTGACTACCTACCAATTCAGATAACATCCTGCTGGGCATCTTCTTGATCTCTTCCCACATTGTATTTGTAGAGTATTTCAATTTCCTAATGAAATTTTTTAAGATTGCCTTTTTTTCTTTTTGCACAAAGAACCTTACCTTGTCTGATTCAACTAATTCTGGGGAGACTACTAGACTTTTGGATTTTGAAAAATGTTTCACAGAAGGGTATCTCTGAGTAGATGGTGATTGATAGAGCAATTCTTGATCATAATTTCCAGTATGAGTACTGCGTCGAACACAAAACTTGTGATTGGTAGTAAAACATCGATTTTCCGGTGAGACAGACAGTTCTTCTTCCAAGATTTCTCGAGAAATTTTTCTTCTACTAAGTTTCGGTTATAACATCTTAACCGCCTCTGTTTAGGTGGGCAGCCCGGCACAATAGACATCGACAGGATTAGCGGTATCGACTCCACGAACAGTACTAGAAGAATCAGTACTGAACATCCCTCCTGTAATAGTAGAACGCCCATATCAAATGACATATGTGGTTCAGCCTTTGCTTCATATAATCTTACTAGAATGAGCCATTTTCATTGTTACTGTGCCGGCTTTTACAATTAGGTCTTCTTTTCTAGGACTCTATCTTGGTACCATCCAGAAAGTCAAAGTCGAATCGGCGGCCTATTTGAAGCAAATTCAATGAAACACACTGGTACCGAATAGAAGCGGCCAATAAACTGGAAAGTCTTGATCCAATTCGAAAGATGCATTCAAAATTGCTTGAAGATAACTGAATTGTATTGGTTTTGTCAACTAAGGGAAATCTCCATCAATTCATAACTGTCTCAATGATCTTTTCCTTCATTGTATTTTGGGCTTGTCCTGAATATCATTTAAGACCATTCCCAGGCTCCTTGCGCCATGCATAAACTTTGAACCAACGAATTGTGATAAAGCACACAAATTAAAGCTTCGATAAATACAGATACACCCCACTACCTCGAAACTCCATTGCCTCATGGATAGAAAGATTCCTCATTCAAATCAAAACAACAAAACTAGAGCCCAGTAATAGCGGTATTCGAAATTGTAACCCGGCGCCCAATTTGGTTTCTATACCCGATTCATAAACTAGAGAGCTTCTCGGTCCTTCCTAACCGGGCTAAACTCCGAAATTACAAATGCCGCAGAAAATAGAACGCTTGATATTTTAGATGCCAAAAATATCAGATTCTTGAAGCGAAACATAAATGTACTCCTATTAATGTGGAATATGCTGAATGATTATCGATCGAAATCGGATTTCATTCACCATACTTCTTATCTTAGGCGAAACAAGATTAGCTTTTGATCAAATCCAACTGCATAGTTTTAGAGTTGTTTGCTGGGTGCAGTTTTGTTTTAAAGATTCATCTAATGGAATCCCACTTACATTTTGATGCGATTCTATTAGTATATGTTGTAGAACATAGGATGCTCCTTACACAAACCAACTCTCGCTCTCTCACTGTCTTGGTTCTCTATCCTCTAAAAAAGGGGGGTAATAAAATCTAAATTCCTATGCCTATCCCCTATTTCTCTGCCTATACTATAATAAACATCATACCCTATCATATAGTAAGTAATATCCTATACTTAAATACTATGATACTAGATTCAGGAGAATACTATGGTGATTATATATAATCAACATAATGCAATATAATACTATTTCATTTCCATTTTTTTAAAACTTAAATTTTTCAATAAGTCTATGGGGTAAAATGTCTAGGGATTTCTAGCAGATGCGATGTATCGAGTATTCCTTTTTTCATTAAAATCTGGGTATATTATTCATTGCTTCTATGATTTGATCGAATATAATACAACTAATCTAATGCATCGAATGATGTTATCTTTTTCTTGTCCTAAGATTTCATTTCTATTTTTCTTATGGATTCAATCCGTTGATTGAGAGGTGACCTATAACACTTTATCCTGTTCATACAAAAAATTGAAACTTGAACGCTGTCCTATCGCCACTCCTCAGAAATAATAAGAAAATCTAGTATTCATTAGAGTTAGAATGAAACTTCATTCTATTTCTGGACAATCGCTAGGACTAACAAAGATTACGATTTGGGAATGTAACCAAAATATTGTTTGTGTTGGTACGGCAATACGCTTATACCTTAAGAATATAATGGTAAGAACCAGCAATGGGTTAATTTCGCACAAGGAAAAAGGTTTTGACAGCAAACCTATACAGACCATGAAACATAGCAACGAGTGGATTAGTATAATCGACGGAATCCTAATGCATTTTACATAACATTTTCAAATGACAGAAAGTCACACATTATCGAATGAGTTTTTTCGACGACCAATCAAATCACAAACCCACTCACTCTAGAAATAAGAAAAGAAACGTGATATATTTAGATTTTAGTGGCCCAATTCGTTATCGTCTCCATTATCTCTGAATCAATCCATAAGGCTTTCTCTTGTTCTGCCAAAAAACGATCATTGATTATTAGGGGGATCTCCAAATACAAGACAAGACCCAAGACCACGAAAAGAATAGGTCCAGACCCATGTGACTTAGATTAGATTGGTTGGTCCCATAGAATGAAAACTAACTACAACTAAATATAATCTATTAGGATTAGGTCTATACGACTCGAACCGTAGACACTTCTCTTAAAACAGATCAAAACGGATTTTACGAAATGATTCTACCTGTTTCAAAGACCCCACATGCATTTTGTTGCATTGGGCTCTTTCATCAACTGGTGGAAAGTCAGTTAGCCACCATATTTTTCTTTAGAGGAAGATCATGAGTGGTTCCATGTGCGCTGATTTTTATTTGTATTCTGATCTAGAGCAAGACCAAGTTGTTTCAAAGAAGGGTTATCTTGACTTCGGTCTGCCGTCGGCTAAGATCACTAGTTAAATGGAAATCTCTATCGCTCCGCCGCTGCAACAGTCGAATCTGAGACTTCATACACTTTAAGTTCATCATACGAAAAGAGGTTATTTTGAGGCCTTATACTCAGTAGCCTAGCTTGAATGGGCTTGGTATTTACCCTTATCACTATCAAATCATGGCGGTTCTCTTTGATTTGGCAACTGAATTCGCGGGCCTGAAATCGGACCGTAACCAAATATTGTCCCAGTCTCTTTGTTCTCTTGTTCCTCGAACCTATGGAGTAGACATTGATTTCTCAATACGATCAATTATGTTTCGTTGCTAATAGGCTCCTTGAAAAGCATTGGCGCGCGTGTAAACGAGGTGCTCTCCCAACTGAGTCTATGCCCTTGTCATAGACATCTAACAGATAGATACGTTCTGTCACGATGATATTCCATCATCCACACATACTCTCTGATCCTATTTTTTTATTTACGCTTAACAGAACAGATGTAGGCTTAGAATAATATTCCACCTATAATCCCCGAAGGATGGGTTGATTTTTGTGGTGATAAATGACCCTACTAACTCAGTGGTTAGAGTATGGGCTTTCATACGGCGGGATTCTTGGTTCAAATCCATAGTATTTAAGAGACTATAGAATACCGAGTCGATGACAATGATATCCTAATAATTTTTCTACCTAAACCAGCTTCTTTTTTTGTTTTATATCAGATTAGACTTGATTGTGTTCGATTTGCAGAATCAACAATGTGGGTTATAATACAGAACTTTAAAAAAACTTCTCTATTATTTTGAAGTATTGACTTGACTAGTAGAAATAACATTGACAGCCTTACTCGTGTCCTAGCTCGGCTTAGAGCTAGATTCGCTTCAATTGGCTGTGCTCTTACCCTCACTCTACTCATTATGCTTCGCTATGTTTCAAGAGCTTGTTGACTTCTTGCGGATCATGTCATACTTATTTCCGCATCATTTTCCTACAATGGTTATCTCAATTATTACCTATTCTCCGAAACCACCCATCCGAGCCACCGTAACCATGGTCTTTTGTTGGCGTATTCTCAAAGACCTAGATCTACAGCGTGGCAATGGGGCGTGTTGGTATACGCCACTTTGCCACTATTAGTAGATAAAATATTTCTTTCCACTTCTGATCCCAAATAATTCGATTAGTAGTAGACCCAAAGGTTTAAGGTCATTTCTTCAATTGCTCTCCGTCTTCTAAGTTCATAGCTGTTCCGCGGTAGCTTTCATCGATGTTACCTACTAATAAAAGGCCTGCTCGGTAAGACTGTCTAAACTCTCCGGAACAGGGAGCAGTTGAAACCCCCTAATTGTTTCTGCAAGACCCAATATTTTCCTGGAGAACCATTAAATACTTCTGCCAGCGAAGAAGGTTTGGATAAGAACGCTCGATTTTTCGTGCTCTGTGCGACATTAAACGAGTCTCTCGAGTACTTCGTCCAACGTCCAAGATAGCTGATAATGTCCTTAGTTCGTTTGTAACGTTTGAAGTTTGCTTACCTCTTTGCGCATTTTCATAAGTTCCTCTCCAACGATCCGAGGTTGAACATAGTTGACGTTGAATCTAAAGGTCCACTGCGGGATATAATACCTTGGTCAATCGCTAATCCTTCTTGATAATACGGTAGTTACATCTAAATGTGCAAAGGTCGTGGCATGAGCAGGGTCGGTCAAATCGTCCGCGGGTACATAACGGCTTGGTCGAAGTATAATCCTCCTTTAGTTGAGGGTAGGTGGGGCCGTTATTGACAAGGACTGATTTTAGTGGCATGTTCCTTTTGGGTCAAGTAATTCTTTCTTGCAAGAACACATTCTGTACTAAGGTTGGTTTGATAACCCCTGCAGAATGCATTCTCCCCCAAAGGCTGATACTCTGATCCTGCTTGACGAAACGAAGATATGTCGATGAATAGAGTCCTCTTGGTTCATTAACTCCCGGAAAATATTCCGCCATAGCATTCGGGCAGTCAACCAACTCGCATACTAGCTCACGCGTTCATTCATTTGAACCATAGACTAGAGCTACTTTGATTCTGCATATTTTTTTCATTAATTACTCCGGATTCTTTCATTTCCATGTAAAGATCATTTCCTTTCACGAGTACGTTCGCCTCTCCCCAAATACAGATACGCCTCCATGACTTTTGGCATATGCTTTTGAGCATTCCATGATGAGTACTGTTTTAGCCTACTCCAGCCCTCCAAAGAGTCCGATTTTTCCTCCACGGCGATAGAGCTAAAGGACCACTCCTTTAATTCCGTTTCAAAGAAGTGATAATTTCGTCTCTCACGTATAAGGCAGTCAGGTCTATGAATATGAGATGTTGTGCTAGTATCTACAGGCCTAAATTACGAACAGGCCTCCCAAGAACTTAAATTCGTCCGAGGGTAGCTCCACCGACTGGAACGCTAAGAGGAGCTCCCGTTCAATTCCTTCCATTCCTCTCATCAGTCCATCTTTAGCACTCATAGCTACACTCTAACTCGATTATTTCCTCCATAATTGTGTACCTCACGAGTCACATTATTTGCTGCCGATAGTATCTCGACCCTTAACTACAAAGCGTATAACTATAGCATCGTTCCCGTAGGAAAAACAACTGCCGTACTGGGCCAATAATTTGAGCGATACGCCTAGGTTTTGTTCTTCAAGTGTGTAAACCGCAGACTAGAAGGGGTAGGATTGATTCTCATAATTATATTAAATTAAAGTATGTCGAAAGTTTTTTTTTGAATATGCCATGCCAGTGTCGAAAATTAAATGTCCGATATCATTGATCGGTTAATCATAAGAACTAAATGGAATTTCACTTGATTTAGTTTTGGTACCACCCAACCGAATACGATTCAATCGTGTTACTCATTCAATGAAATAAATTTTCAAGTTCAGCAATCCTTCTGTTTTCAAAAGAAATATTAAGTTTACCAAAAATGAATCACGATTAAGTCTCTTTCATTCTCTATCATTATAACAAACATCCGTATTAGATTCTATTCTCTTAAATCGAACCCGAACTCCTTTTATGATTCATTATTCGATCTATTGGCCCATTGGTTCTTTTTTTTTTGATAATATTGGATTTCCGCCTATCTATTACTTTATACCCTTTTAGGATGATTATTGCCTATTTTCCCATCTAGGATTTACATATACAACATATATCAATGTCAAGAGTGAATTTTTCGGTGGGGGGGGGGTAGTAGTTAATTTCAAATAAGAATGAATCCTTTGATTTTATTGTAAACTGCAAAACATACATGGTTTGGGTTGCGCCATATAATCAAAGAGTATACATACTGATGTATTTGATGATCAAAACGGTCTAGATAATGAACCATTGTCACTTTTACCTAACATTGAACTTAGTTGATAATATTATTTTAATATTTTTTTCTCTTTTTTTTTTGTTGAAAAATTTTTGTCAAAGTTTCATTCACGCATAATCAATGAGTAGACCTTTTCTGTGAGAATGTCTTAATTCTGAGTTGTAGGGAGGGACTTATTTCACCACAAACAGAACTAAAGCAGTGTTGTCTTTAAAGCTGGTGTTAAAGATTACAAATTGACCTTATTAACTCCCTGCTACGAATCACAGATTACGTGATATCTTGGGTCGCATTCCGAGTAACTCCTCAACCTGGAGTTCCGCCCGAAGAACAGGGCTGCGGTAGCTGCCGGAATCTTCTACTGTTAACATGGACAACTTGTGTGGACTGATGACTTACAAGTCTTGACTCGTTATCAAATTGGCGATGCTACCCCTTCGATGCCGTTAGTTGGAAAATCAATATATTGCTTATGTACTTATCCTTTAGACCTTGTGGAAGAGGTTCTGTTACTAACCTGTTTACTTCCTTGTGGTAATTAGTTGGTTTCAAAGCCTTACGAGCTGCTACGCTGAGGATCTGGAATTCCCACTTCTTAGTCCAAAACTTTCCAGGCCCGCCTCACGGCATTCAGGTTGAAAGAGATAGTTGACAAGTATGGTCGTCCCCTATTGGGATGTCCTATTAGAACCAAATTGGGATTATCTGCAAGAACTAACGGTAGAGCGTTTTATGAATGATCTACGTGGTGACTTGATTTACCAAAAGGATGATGAAACGTGACTCACAGCCATTGTATGCGTCTTGGCAGAGATCTTTTCTTATTTGTCGTCCGAAGCAATTTGTTAAAGCGCAGGCCGAAACATGTGCAAATTAAAAGGACTTACTGGATCTACTGCGGGTACAATGTGGAAATGATGAAAAGGGCCATATGTGCCAGAAATTGGATTTCCTATCGATTCATGACTATTACTGTGGATTCCTGCAAATACTAGCTTGGCTCATTATTGCCGGACAACTGGCCTACTTCTTCCACATCCATCGCGCAATGCATGCAGTTTATTGATAGACAAAAAATCATGGTATGCTTTCCGTGTACTAGCTAAAGCATTAGTATTTTCTGGTGGAGATCATATTCACTCCGTACAGTAGTAATGTAAACTGGAAAGGGTAACGTAATGACTTTATGTTTCGTTGATTTATTACTTTGATTTATCAAAAAACCGAAGTCGCGGTATTTTCTTCACGCAAGATTGGGTCTCTATGCCAGTGTTTCTGCCCGTGGCTTCAGGGGTATTCATTTTGTTGCAGTATTCCTGCTCTGACCGTGAAATCGTTTGGGATTATTCCGACTACATTTTGGCGGAGTAATTTAGGACACCTGGTGAAATGCCCTGGTGCAGTAGCTAATCTGTGTGGTGGCTTTAGAGGCGTGTTTACAGCCGTAATGAGGTGAACGATTCTTGCTCGGAAGAATGAAATTTCCGTGAAGCTACAAATGGAACCTGAACGATCGCCGCCTGCTTGTGATAGGAAGAGATCAAATTCGATTCGAGACCAGTAAGATAAGCTAGATAAAGAGAAAAATAGTGTGCATATTCAGTATTCCTGTTTGTTCTCCTAATTGCTTGCAATTAAAGTCCGCCCAATCTTTTCCTAAAAAAAATATTGGGCCGATTGCCGAATAAAAAAAAAAAAGAATGATCTTCTATACTATGTTTTGCATATATCTTTTATATGTACAGATGTAACAGATCTTACTATATATACAAGATAGATCGAACTTAACAACTCAATACTTCTATTGTTTTGTTTGTTGGATCATAGGATTGGATTAATTAATGGATCCTGGGATTGGTTGGACCTTTTTTTATTCTCCTAGTTTCAGGCATAGAGATCAAGCCAAGGGAAAGGCTCTTTTACCCATCCATTATTGTCTTTTTCGTTCCATGTTAAATAGCACTTAATATTTATTATACGAAAACATTCTTTTATTCTTTATGTAAGAAGAAGAACAACTATCTCTATGGTTGATGAGATTTGTACATCACTGGAAAAAGCTTGTGTCTTTCTATTTTAAAATTGAGAAAAGATCTATCAATATATATTGAAGTGATACCTCGCTTCCCACAAAGAGAAGCATTTTACTTTCACTATTTGATTTCTATCAGAATTAAGCATACGGAATCTAATCCTAATCATAGATTGTGTAATGTAATAACTGTAAGTATTGAAAAGACCTAGTAAGTAGTGAAGAAAGATTATCCATCGAATGTATTGTATTTAATCAATAGGGTAGAAAAGCTCTATGGGAAAATGGTGGTTCCGTCGAGTTGTCTAACGGAAGTTATGACCATCTGTGGTGGGCTAAGTAAATCAATGGAAGTCTTTGATGGTATGGACCATACCATTAGGAAGTGAAAATACCTAATTCTAAACGATACGAAGGAAAAATATTCCTAGTTTGGAATCATAGTGGGTAGTTAATTTTCACTAATGTTGATTCTTTATTGAAATCACGGATATTTGGAGTTTGAATCTCTGATGACACTTTTTAGTTAGGTATAAGTACTGGTGACGTTTACTCTGTATTTGTTTGATATTAATCAATTTTTTGAGGTTGACAATGATAGTTCTTTTCTGAGTGAACTAGAAAAAAAACTTTCTAGTTTTTGAGTAGGGTATAGAAAAGATCACTACATTATCATTACCTTATGATACTGGCAATCTTTGGAATAATCCATTAATATTGCATTGCTAGTTCTCTTCGTTGTTGAAGTCAGTATTTCATAGTTTCTATTTCGGGTAGTACCAACAATTACAATGACAGTTACTTTCTAACTCATTTGTACTGAAAATAGAATATTACGTGATAGCGTGTAGGTCCGATAAAAGAACTAGAAAAATTTCAATGATTTCGCATGAAGAATTAGAATCCCATGAAGAAGTAGAATCAATTTCCATGAAGAGTAGAATCAGATTTCCATGAAGAATTAGATCAGATTTTGTTTTTCCTGAAAATGTAGAATCAATTTCATGAAGAAGTAGATCAGAATTCCATGGAAGAATAATCAGATTTCCATGAAGAAGTAGAATCAACTTCCCTGAAGCAGTAGAATCTGAGTTTCCTGAATAATAGAAGTCAACTTCTCCAAGTGGAAGAAGTAGGAACTCAGACCTTCATGAAGAATAGAATCCACATGATTTCCTATATAATCAAAAGACAAACATTTATGGTTCATGCGAAAATTGTTTATGGATTAAATTCTAAAATTTTTTAAGTCAAAAATGAATATTTTGTGAACCTGTGGTATCATTTGAAATGAGTAGTTCAATAGAATTGAACTTCGATTGATCCCGGACTTTGGGATCCTCTGGTATAAAGATATGATATCTATAGAACCCCATTGACTTGCGTTCAAAATAGGAACCTTATGAGATCGTATGCGATTTTATCAAAAGGACAGGGTTAGCTGATGCTATTCAAACAGGCATAGTCAAATAAATGGTATTCCCGTATCATTGGCGTTAGGGTTTTAGTTTAGTGGATGTATATGGGCTCCGTATAGGCGAGAAAATTACTCGTTTGATTCGAGACTGCTACTAATCGATCTCTACCTGTCATTATTGGTGTGTGCTTCTGGAGGAGCACGCATGCAAGAAGGAGTTAGAGCTTGATGCAAATGGCTAAAATATCTTCTGCTTCATCTAATTATCAATCAGATAAAAGTTATTCTATGTATCTAATTCTACATCTCCTCAACTGGTGGAGTAACCCGTTTTTGTTATGTTTGGGGCTCTCATTATTGCTGAACCTGTAACGCCTACGTTGCATTTGCGGGTAAAAGAGTAATTGAACAACATTAAAAAGGGTAATACCTGAGGTTCCAATGGTCCGAGTATTTATTCCATAATGTTTATTCGCCAATATTACCACGTAATCTTTTAAAGGTGTTCTGGGTGGAGTTATTTCAGCTCCACGGTTTCCTTTCCCTTAATCCAGGTCAAAAATGGTAAAGTTATACACTAGCTTCGTTTATTTTATTTGTAGCGAACAAGTTTTATTCGTCGCATCAGGTGTTTTTTTCTTTGGTGACATAATTTCCTTGTAATAGAGACAGAGGTTTCGGATACTTTTTATGTTATATTTTTATTATAGTTTATTATTCTTTATTTTTATTTTTATATTATTTGATAAATGTATAATTATAATATACATAATAGAATAATAAAAATATACAAAGGTTTTTTAGAATATTTTAGATAAGAATTATAATTTCTAATCTACTCATTTTCTATCTAATCATAATAGAATTATAGTTATATGTTGGGACTATTACTATAAATATCATAAGATTGGTATTATAATTTTTTATAATATATTAACTATAATGATGCTTGATATTACTTTATAATAGATACTTGATTTCCTGTAGGAAGAGATATATCATAAGTAATAGATATATCAGAGAAGATATCTTTTCTAATAGATACAATAGTTAAACATAGAAATATTAAAGTCTTTTCCTATAATAGGTTGATTTGTATCGTGTTTTTTTGGGCACCTATTCTATGACGATGTCCCTAACTTACCCTCTATTTTTGTGCTTTAGTGGGCCTAGTATTTCCGGCAATTGCATATGGTTTCCTGTATTTTCTTCATTGTCCTAAAAAATAAGATTGTCTAGACCCACTGGACCGAATCTTATCACTTTATTTCACACTGGATGATAATACAGATATTTATCTCGTGTAGATGGTATGATATGTGGGCTCTTTCCGGGAACATTCACAAATGAACGAACTGTTATGCTGATATAAATATCTGGCATAAATGCATGTATATGTGAATATAGCTGGTTCAAAATGATTATAATATTTAAATAGAACTCAATTTTCTGAACAATTACTCCTAAGGTTTCACATCAGAAAGTGCTAGTTTGGATGCACGTTACTTCGGGCTCAAAAAGGTAAAGTAAATTTTTTTAGTTTGGTTTATTCGCTCACTGCCATCGAATGCAACTGGATCTATTATAGTATGAATTGTGCGATCAGAACATATATGGATGAAACTTATACGGGGTCTCGAACAACATAATTTGTTGCTGGCCTGTATCCTTTTTTAGGTCACTAGGATTCTTAGTGGTTGAACCTTTCCAGTTATCTGTATGAATTTGATATCCCTTATTTCCAGCTCAGCAATCCTTTTTTTCCACAAGGGATCGTGATGGTCCTTTCGACGGATCGCGGTCTATTTCATTAGCTCGTCTTTGTGGGTGCACAATTCGTGGAATGTTAGTACGGTTTGACCGATTCGATAGAAAAGAAGAATAGTGTGTTTTTCGGCTGGATTTCCTGAATAATGTCTCACGTCTTCCTTCGCTTCTTTATGAGAGATATCATCAATCAGAATAGAGGTAAAGAGGGTCTTTATCCTCGTCGTGTCCTTATATGGAAATCAGAGCCAGGAAGCCATTCCCTTGACTCTACTGATAGAATTTTACTCCACGAGAAATTGAACAAAGCTGCCGATTGCCTATTCTTGCGTCGTACCAATTAAGTTTGTTGAAACGAACTGAATTGATAAAAAATGACGAATAAATATTTTCTCAGATGGTGGAAGGAACTTGACACCTATCCGAGACATGTATTCGTATACAGAATTCATCTTTTGAGGCCCCAATTGGAATTGAATACCCTTTTCTGGGTAACGGTGGAAACATTTCGAAAGAATTAATTGATCCAGGGGATTTTTTTCTCTCGAAACTCGATTCGTTACTTCAAGTGGTTTTCGATTATTCATCGACGGAACAATGAAAATAATTGGTTCCCATTGGCCCCATTGATATATCCGGAATCATTTAAGTTTCTTTTTTTCTCATTTTCATCCGAAAAGGACTCTTATCTATGTCTGATTTCCTTCTAATTAAATAAAAAATAATTCTTAACACAATATAGGACGGATGACCATAGGTCAATACCTTGTTAGCAACTGTGCTTCAAGAAATATCAGATCTAATGAGTCAACGAATGAAGCAGGTTCATTAACAATTCAATTCACAGAAAAAAAAATTGAAAAAAAACGAAGCATTGGCCTCCCTCCCATATCCTCGCATCTATCGTAGTTTTGCCGGTGGGTCCTCTTTCTCATGTATAAATGTCTTGAACCTTGGGTTACAATTGGTGGCATACAGGCATCGAAATTTTTTTGAAATCATATTCAAGATAAACACGTTCTGGAAAGAGTCATAGGAATTCAATGAACATTCCTATTGGACGAAATGATAAGAGTACCCGAAACGCATATAGCAAACACTTCATATAGGATACACAATGAAACAATACAATTTTATCAAGCACAATGATATGATCCCATATCATTTTGGCATTTCTCTGACAAATATACTCTGTATTCGCTATTCTAGTTGTTATTTTATTCTGAAAGGAAGACTGTCATTCTTAATCTTGGTTCAGATTCCTCTAAACTTAAGTACACAATAAAGCTTTCTATTCTTTTAGTGACGATTTATGGATCGTAATTTCACTCGACCCATGGTTTGGAACTAAGGGATCGGTTCGGTTCTACAACGATTTTTTGTTGGCAGATCAAACGATCCAAATTATATCTGGTCTTGTTTCCACTTTTCCATATCTATTCTAGGATACATTGTGAAATATTGGATCTTCCTTTGTTTTTAAATCGTGTATCTCTTCGCTTGTATTAATTTTCATTCAATGATGAATAAAAATCATTTGTATCTTATTATATCCAATTCAATCGATAAGTTTTCTTCGTGTAAAGAAAGTATTTCAATTTTACTTATTCTTTATACTTTTATCTGTTCAAGTGGTATTCGTCCATATCCATTACAATTATTCAGTACAATGAACAGACTCGAGTATAGAACTATAAACTAAGTCTACCTATCCTAATTATTGTAACAATTCCGGATCAAGGATTGGACATGCAAAATAAAATACGTGTTCTTGGGTAAAGAAGAGATGACTCCCCATTTCTGTAGGCGATCATGATATATGTACTCTCGGTCATCTATTTCAAATGCATATCCCTTTTGCGCAGCACAGTTATGAAAACCCGCGCGAAGCACGGAACGAATTGTATGTTGCCAATTGCCATTTTACTAATAACCCGTGGATATGAAGTTCCGGCAGCTGTGCTTCCTGTACTGTAGTTGTGAGCAGTTTTTCGAATACCTTATGCTAAGCAACGGAACAATTCTTGCTAAGGTAAAAAGGGGACTTTGAATGTGGGCTGTTCTCATAGCCCGACGATCGAATTAGCCCCCCGTGATCCGTATTTTCTCCTGAGTGAAAAGAAAAGTAGAATCTGTCTTTTTTTTCAGAGTTATCGTCCCAGAAAAGAAATATTTATTGTGATAGGTCCTGTTTCCCGGGCAGAAATTAGTCAATCGTCCTTTCCTCATTCTTTCCCGCCCCGGCGTACCCTGCACGAGAAAGCGTTCACTTCTTAAATTCCCATATACTAGGTTGGACCGAGAAGGGGTCAGCTTTATCCTGAGGTACAAAGTAACAATACAGTCTATAATGCTACATCAGCAGGTATATAAGCAGAATAGTACTTAAAAAAAGGGGGATGAAATACCATATTTGAATGCATCGGATGGACTCAAGTGTTGATATGATACCCTCCAGACCATAACTTCTTGTTTCAGAGGGTGATCCATCAAGTCTTGCTCACCATTAACAAGCCATCCCAATGTGGTAGCTTTGGTCAGGAGATGCAAAATGTGCTTCAAGACCCATTACGGTTCCAAGGTCTTTTGTTCTTCTTGCATCTGTCATTTTGGACAAGTTTTTTGGTTCTTAAAAAGAAACAGTTTGAAAAGGTTCATATTGTACGAAATGATTTCTGTGCAGAGTCATTCCTTAACATCAGTTGGTAAAAAGCGCCGAATTTTTTTTGATCTACCATATGTATGAATCAAAAAAATCTGTACACCTTTTTGGTTGCTTTGTTTATACTTTTTTTTTCGTTTTTGCGGGATGTCCTGGATTCATTATTGTATCCTATTCTTAGTAATAGACAAATAGACAGACAAAAAAAGAGAATACGAGCAGGAATGGGCAAAATGACAGAAAGAAATCCTTTTAGGAGGATTACTAAGTCCTACGATCTTCATTCGACACAAGAAAAGGGCGGAAAATCATTTTTCTTGTGTCCGTCTTATATCGAATGAGTAATTATTTTGTTCTTTTCGTCAAGATTACCATTCCTTCCTTTTCCGGGTCACCGAACTCTTTTGGTTTAGATTCTTAGGAGTGTGGTTGTATTGTGGTATAATTTTTGCCCGGAGTTTTTTCCCTCCAAACAAAAAGTGAGAGAAAGGATAGGGCATAATTGATTGAGCAAATAGACTTCTTCAATTACCGTTAAACTTAAACTTAGAGAAATTATTAAGAGAAATATTCAAACAAAGTCTATTATAAGTGTTGATAGTAGTTTCTATTAGTGTTTTAGTAAGAAATGATAGTAAGGTTAAGTATAGAAATGAGTTTGCCAGGAATGCTCTGCTTAAAATTCCTAATATAATATTGTAATTTAATTCCCAAAAAAAGCCTTGATTCTCTTTTCTTGTTTTCGTCATAGCTTTAATAGTATGGAGGACAGGATGAACAGACTATGAATCAATCAATAGATTCAATTCTCAAAAACATTATACGACACAAAAGAATAGAGTGGTTTGAAAATCGAGTCAAAGGATCCGTTTTTGTGCGTTTCATTCTAACGAATATAATATTTTGATTATGTGGACTGGCCAAGTTGTAGTTAGGGAATGATCAAAATCTTCTACTTCCTATAAGCGTAAGAAAGAATCAACGGGACCTTACCCTCCTTTGTCTAATTAGAGCGATAACGGTCCCGTGAGTTCTTTATACTCTTCATGTCTACATCCGGTTTATCCGATTACTAGGAGATAACCCAACCAAGAAGAATATGAACCGTAAAAGAAAACACCTATTAAACCGATCACAGGAATACCAGTTACAGTACCAACCAGCCAAGAGGACTCTTCCAGTAGTATCGGCCATTTCCCCTACTTTCCTCCCATTTTCTCAAATGGGCAGGCTAGAGGGACAAAAACAAGTCATGGATAATTTTATGGGATGGTATCTTTCCGAATGGGAAAGAGAATGCCAATATTCTCTTTCTTTTTTCATTGAAGAAATAATTGGAAAATAAAACAGCAAGTTACAAAAATTAGTAATAAACCCAGTATAGGACTGGTATACGATTCAAGTAAATTTGGTCATTCGGGTTTGTATTGTGTCATAGCTCTATAATTAAATTAGGTTATCGTTGGATGAAATGCATGCTAGTATGACCCCCAAAAAGAAACGTAGGCCAGCTAGTCCGGGAACAGCCACCATAGCACTGTAAAAATTGGATAGGTCGACTATGGTCATTGGGGGCCTCCTAAAGGATGTACTAAATTCATCAAGTTGTTCCAAAGAATCAAACGGCGTTATATGGAATACCTTGTGGCTCCTGTGAAATATCGTTTGGCCGAGGAATTCCAAACACGTCGTAAGCTAAAACCCGTACTGAGAAAACCAACCCGCAATGAATAGGGAAGGTATATAATGCTAGGAATGACCCAGTATCGAGCTACTGGTAATAATATCAGCAAAGAACGTTCTCCGTGCTCAGCAGTCTGAGCTCCAAAATTTTGTACATTCAACAAAAGGGAATCGATTCCTTGAAAGAGGATCAATAAATGGAAAAATACTGATATTGGCATCTTTGTGAGATCGTTCAATTTTGTACAAAGGTTTATTTCAAGTATACCGAATCCAGTATAGCTATCCTCCTCTGGCAAGCAACGCAGTCTCGATCGGACCCGAAATGCACATAATTCTTTTCTTCTTTTTTGGTTCCTTGTCGATGCATAAACTCTATGTTATGCAATAGATCAATAGAAAATTATCAACTTCCTTATTAAGATTTCCATTATTGGATCGTCAATAGAAGTAAGACTTGGAAAAGCGTGAACGATGGTTTCTAATAATTTATGAAGCATATTAGAATATTCACTTATGGAAATATTATAATATTCCACAATTCAATAGATGTAGGCGAAATCTATAATTAAACCATTTGGGTTACAAAGTTTTTTTGTTCAAATCTTTTTATTTCAAGTAATTGGTGGTGTATAATACAATAATATACTGTAATACAAACTACAATAGTTATATACATATTAGTGAAAGACACCAGAATTACTATATTAGTGAAAGAACAGAACCCAGTGGGAACAATCCATATTCGTGAGCAACGTTATGTATTAGATCCAAAAACAAAGGTTCTTTTTGCACCAAACTAGAGTATGGAAATCCATGAATGGAAGAACAAATATAGAATCTAAAGGCTAATGGAAGTTGTTCGTTCTGTTGAATCGAGTTGACACCTGGAAAAAAAAAAGAAAAAAAATATTAAAAATAAAAATCAAGTAAAGGTTTATTTTTTTCGCTAGATCGTGGGACACCTTTCTTTTCATTCGAAAATATATGTTATGGGCAATGAAGCAACCTATTACTGTACGGAGTCCAATGAGTTAAATAAATAAAAGGAAAATAGTATCAGGCCGGTCTTCCAAAAAAAATTAGATCCTAGTGAAATAGAAAAGGAAATGATTAAAATGGAAATTTCAAATCATTCTTTCTTCCCAAATTCTAAATTACTTATATTTTATATTTAAATATTAATTATTTAATTTAATTTAATATGAAGTATAAAGTCTATAAGTAATTTAGTTTTGAATGAAGTTACACGAACAGTTTTATTACTATTACTTTACTTATACTTTAATTTACTTACTTTTACTATTATTTAGTCAAAAAACTCACAAATTTCCACAATGACTATGTTGATTCCAATCATAGGATCGGTCAATGTCCAGCAGATGAATCGAATTTTTTTACCTAGGTCACTCTGTTAGTCTTATCTATAAGACGATGGATCCAGAATTTCAATTGGAACTAAACAATTATGTCAATTGATTTTGTCTTGCCGTCGTATTTTGTAAAAATGACACTTTGGTCAGTGTTGTATCAAATATGTAGCAAAGAACATATCTAAATTTAGCTCTTTAGCTTACTACTAAATAGGTATTGCGGTTTCTACTGGCTGCTTTAACAAACCTCATCTCTAGACATGTTTGAACAAGATACCTTCTTTGAAATGAATTGAATGAAAAATGTTGAATCAGTAGGGACAGTAAGAGATTTGAAAGCGAACCATTTCTAAAAATAATGATGAATAATGCAGTTTTGCAGAAAGAAACACATCAAGATATGGACTTATATATGAATATGCTCCCACTATTTTATATGCGAGGTCACGCGACACCCTCAGCACGTGAAATGGAAGTCTCGGTAGACTTCTAGTGGGATCAGGATCTAATAGCGTCTTAAGTAACCTCAAGGGACTGGAACCAACCAACTAAGCCAAAAAAGAGACAACTCTGCCGATCCATAACTTTGTGTTACCGCCATGTTCGACCTCAGAATCACCATGGGCTCGCGGGGACTCAATAACAATGATGTTCGGTTAAGTCAATACCTGCGTTACAAGATGAGTCTGATTTGATGATATAATCTCGGGGACTCGACAAGCATCCCATATCTAGGTCACAGTTGACATCTCTAGGTCGTAGTAAGATAGTGAATTGCGATATAGGTGCGCCCGAGGGACTC
>PYDT01000924.1:0-23990 GCA_004837865.1 Musa balbisiana
CTTATCTAACATGGGAAATTCTTGATCAAATTCGTTCTTGATTAACTCTTAACTTACTTAGATGAACTTAAAATTTTAAAATTCATAAAAAACTAAAATTAAATTACTAATTAACTTAATAGTAAATTAACTATATAAATACTAACTTATATAAATAATTATATAATTACTTAGAAATATACTTAAAATATAATTATATAATTAGCTTACTGATATACTTACTTAATTATTAATATATATTATACCTATTTAAATAATATTATAAATTTAAATTTATAATATTTACGAAATTTTTTTATTACATAAAAAAACCTTTCAATTTGTTTTTTCTTATACTTTAATTGGAAAATAACATTTCAATTTCCTTTACCTTTAAATTTAGATTAGAATTTATTAATAATTTAAATTTTTTAATATTTTAAAATTTTTAATATTCACTTTTTTCTTTTTTTAACTTTCATCTGTAATAAATCTATTTTATAATTAGTATGAAATCTATCCTATAGTTAGAAATTTTAATAGAAGGTTTCATATTTCTAATGATAATGGTATAATTATAATGTTTAATATCTTTCTATCATGTTTTTAATATCTTTCTTAATACAAATGTTTAATCTCTGTTTTTAATATCTTTGGTGTTAAGGGGGGATAGCAAGGATGGGTTTTATATCTTTCTTAATAAAAATATTATATGGTGGGGGGGGGGGGGGGAAGGTGGTCCTTTCTAAACTTAATAATTAATATCTTAAAAAGAAAAAATTTTTTCTTTGTATTAATTTTCTTTTTTTATTTTTAATGTTCAATTGTTTTCATTGACATAGTTACTTTAACTTTCATTTGAAAATTTTATTGAATGTTCATTTTATTTAATTGGGAGCGCATTGCTGAGTGACTAAATCGGCGGATTGCTATCCTTTGTAACAGTTATTCGTACCGGGGTTCGAATCCCTCTACTCTCCGCCCGCTCGTTATTACTTGATACTTTCGATTTCCGAAGGAATTTCGAAATTCCTTGTTATTTTTTATTGGTAAATTTAATATATGGAAAGATAAAATATAAGAAAAATACAACACAAAGAAAACCCAAAAATTTTTTTTATTCCTCACGTCCAGGATTACGTCCCGGATCATTTAGATAGATTCCGAAGATGAAGAGAGAAACAAAGAAATCACTACTGTGTAAACAAAGAGTTTGAGATTAAGCATTCCACATCTCCAGATAAGATTCATTTTAGAAAATGAATAGATTACCTATTTTTTCTTTTTATCACATATACTATTTGTTTGATTTGACATATACCCCCCAAAATTAAGTTTTTTGATTTGAAAGAAAAAAAAGGTCACTTTTACGAATTTCTTTGTAATAAGATTTTGATTCCTTCCTCCCCAACATTTTTCTTGTCATATCGACAATTAGGTATTGTAGGGACCTGAACTAATAAACCTCCTAACTCCCGACAGGTCATAACTAGTAATAAACTGTCAAATTCAGCTCCGCGGTTACTCAATATACAGAATTTCCATTTTATGAATCGAGGGTTTATAATTCTAAATTTAAGACTTAGCGAGCTTATCCATTTTTTATAATTTTTTTTGGTCGAATAAATCCTGAATGATATTGGCAAGTATTAAGGATTTATCGACACCTTACAGCAGCTTGCCCAACAAGAGGCTAAGCTAAAAAATAGGACAGGTATGACAGGCAAACATCTACGATTGGATTGAAAACGTCATAAGCTTCAGGCAATTTGGCAAAGAAAAACTATTCGAATAAAAGGACAGAATTAAGACAGATTACAGATTAAATCCTAAAGATATTAACATAACAAACTTTGCGTTTCTTATATTAGTAATTTTAATTTTGATTGAGTTATTTTTATAAGGGAACATGAAAAGGCAAGTCCAAAAAATCCTTCTTTTTTTTTGAACTCTCCCACTCAAAAATCGCTTCCTTCCATTCTCAAATGAGAAGTACACAGGATTCTACTTTCATACATATCTTAATTGCATTCTATGTAATGATCAATTAATTTTTTTGATCATATCTATCTACATGTGTTGAAATCCTAGCCACAAACAAATATCCCATATGTTTTTATATGTAGTAATGTATTTTTTTTTGGTGGGGGGGGGGGGGTTGGGTAATTGACGAATAACTAATACTAATATAGTCTTGACTAGTGCCAAAAACAGAAAAAGGGGCTTGGCCAAGCGGTAAGGGCAGCGGGTTTGGTCCCGTTATTCGGAGGTTCGAATCCTTCCGTCCCATATCGTTTCCATCAGAAACACAGATTGTATCACATTGTATCCACATAAAACGGAAAAATCTTAAAGAGAACAACCTTTTCTTTTGTTCTGAATTCTAGAATGGATTCTTAGAATTTTCTAGAAAATCCATTTACTTCTTTGGTTAAAAGAAAACCAATTGATAATTCAATTGAACATGGTAATTTATGTCTCCTTAGATATGAATATCTGCTAAAAATTTTTAGCTACTCATTGTGATGCGTCGACTTGGTGATTGAATTAGAGATTCCAGTTTAGTCATACTATAAAACATGTTCCAGTCATGATGCTGAAGTCGGAGATTTTTAAAACATTTTTTATGAACTCTATGGTTGGTACTCGAGACTAGTAATCAATAGATCTAGAAACTTACGACCTTTTTGTTTTTTTGGTCATTGGAACAGTTTATTGATAATAATTGTTTTTTTCCGGGATTGGAAATAATATTAAATTAAGGATTTCTAGGTTTATAGTTTTTTTGTTCTAGAAAAATAATTCCGTGCATTTCATTATTGATCGTCCCTGCACCAAATCTGTTGTGAGATGTAATTAAATAAGTCTTAAGCAAGCATCCCTTTCTTAGAAAACGGTTTCATTCATATTAGATATCGAGTTAAGAATTGGAATCCCTGCTGAGCTTTCTTCGCTAAGATACAATACTTACTATCCATCAGGTATAAAGTATAGACTCTTATATAGTTTCCCGTTTGTTCCCGATCGAGCCAATGACTATTCATGATTCCATATTAATCAACTTCCAGTGCGTTTGAAAATTTACATTGAATTGCTAAAGGGGTAGAGGAATGTTATTGTAAACACTTCGTTTGAAACGATGTTGTAGAAAGCAACGTGCTACTTGAGGACATGAATCCACTGGGGATTTTTAACATCCACCATTTTTTATAGAAATAAGATTCTCTTGGCTTCGAATCGTTTTGTTCTGTTCCACGTAGTAATCTACTGTTTTTCTTAGGTTTGTAGTACATGATGGGCTCGAGCTGGAAAGGTTGACTTCATTTATCAAGGGACGAATCTAGGGTTAGTGCCAATACAATCAATAAGTTAGAACACCTTTGTAAGTTATCCTTAAATATAAAATATCGGAATTGATAAAACTCTTTCGATCAAAAAAAGTTATCACAGAGGAATCAATTCTTCGTATCTATTTCTATAGGGTATTCTATTTCTATACTAAAGAAATAAAAAAAACCAAAGGTATGTTGCTGCCCTTTTGAAAGGAGTAAGATCACCGAAGTAATGTCTAAACCCAATGATTTTACAAAGCCAAGATTACGGATTCCGAAAACAAGTAAACACTATTTTCAATTGGTCTCAAAAATTGGATCAGAATCAGGAATAAAATAGATTCCGAGATGAGACAACCAAAGAGGTTAGAGAGGGGGTGGGCTGCTCCATAAATGTCTAAGGATTTCCCTTCGAAGTCTTTCAGAATACCCACCTTGAGTTATGAGGTACAATGAAATTTCTTTTTTTTTTTTTTTTTCAGGAAGAACAAAATATACATGATTAGACTATGATTTTGAGTCCTTATTTTTGTGTTTACTATTTGATATATATACAGAAAGATATACCGAAATTAAAATACTTTTTTCTCGAGCTCGAGCCTAGAGGCGAAAAACCTCCCTATACGTTTCTGGGGGGGGGATTGTTTATTGTACATCAATCCCAATGAGCCATCCTATCGAATCGTTTGCAATTGATGTTCGAATCCCGAAGAGACGGACGAGATTTGTGAAAAGTGGGTTTTTATGATCCGAGTAAAGACTCAAACTTATTTAACGTCTCCCGCATTCTATATTTCCTTGCAAAGGGCGCTCAACCTACCTGAACTTTTTTTGATATGTTAAGAGAAATAAGCGAATTTATTTAAAGAAAACACTTCGATTATTAAAAGAAAAAAACAACAAAATTAAGTAAAAAGGGGGGAGATGATTAATATAAAAGCTATCTTTGTATAAATTTTTTACTTACAATTTTTTACACTAAAATTTTCCCTTTTCTTGCTCTCTTCATACTTAAATTTACTTTTTCTTGTTATAGGAATCCACCAACAAACAAGGGATTAATCTTGCTTATTGTACCTCTATGAGGTGAATAACCCCGAGATTTTTTCTTTAAGCTTTTCCTTATTTTTTTCCAATCAAAATTTCTTGATTTATGTTGTGCCAACCCAATACAAGGGCCGGGGTGGGGCCTTATTTTTTGT
This sequence comes from Musa balbisiana, assembly GCA_004837865.1. NCBI lineage: Eukaryota > Viridiplantae > Streptophyta > Magnoliopsida > Zingiberales > Musaceae > Musa > Musa balbisiana. The sequence continues at coordinate 4,514 of PYDT01000924.1, forward strand.
TATTTACGTTTTTTGTTAGGGGTTGGGGTGTTTTCTCAACATGCCTTCATATTGACAATGGTGTATCGAACAAATATATTGAACTATAGATAAATAAATCTCTTTATCCAGACCCCATATTGGGTTTTTCACTATCACTTTACTCCAATAATGGGTTTTGCATTTGTTGGGTTTACTGTCCTATAAACGTATTTGGAAGTTACTTAACAAAAATAAAAAATTGATAAAAAACTGGTGGGTCTGTCACATTTGAGTAATCCTCGTTGGTTAGGAATCTGGTGTTTTTAAATCTGAGCTGTACATTTGTTTATTTATTTTACATTTTTTATTTATTTTGTCTCCTTGGATCAATACTATTTTTTTATTTATTATTAGTGCATGTTTTGATGGGGTCGTTCCGTGCAATTTACTTTTATTTTTCATATTTGATCGTATCTACATATCCTATTTTATTTTTTTATTTTAATTCGGGTTGCCTACTCACACGGTAGAGTACTCGGCTTTTAGTTGCGACTAGAATCTTTTACACATTTGGATGGAAGCAACAAATTCGTCCAGACTATTGGTATGTCCTATAAGAACCACTACTGATCCTCAAAGGTAAGAAGGAAAAAACGTGCCTGTCGTAATAAAAAATAAAAATAAATTTCTTATTTTATTAAAAAATTACAAATAAAATGAAAGTGGAACTTTTTATTTTAGTTTTTATCCTTACTGGATCGCTACAAAAATAAAAAATTTTTGGAAGGGAAGGGGACAAAACAAATTCATCATTTACAGTTGGTCAGTGAATAAATTGATAGAGCCTATGGTTCCCAATTCTGGTAAAACACAAAAGCAACGAGCTATGTTTCTTAATTTGAACTTGAACGATTACCCGTCTAATTAGACGTTAAACATGCTTAGTGCCCTGATACGGAAAGGTGAGTTTCTCCTGTGGGTGGACCATGATTCTTTTTTCCATTGTTTTTGTTTTTTAATGAATCCTAACTATTCTTTATTATGGATTAGAAACGGATGATGTCAGAAGAAACAGATCATCTGATAAGAGACTAATTCCAAAGTCCAAGAGCGTCGGGTTGCAAAAATAAGGGTTTGTTATCCTCTTGTAATTTATAACGAAGATAAACAACGAAGATAAACCAATTCCGATAGAAAAGAGAATAAAAGATCGATTGATTGGACTCCCTGTTTCCTTTTCGGGTATATATTTTTCTTACTAATGGTTAATTCTCTATACATAAATAGATACCAAAATACCCTGTTTGTGACCATATTGCAACTATGTATCATTGATAACCCAATAATGCCTCCCTACCCCCTGCTTCAAAGTGGAAAATGTAAATGGAAAATTTACAAGGATATTTATAAAAAGATAGATCTCGGCAACAATACTTTCTATATCCACTTCTTTTTCAGGAGTATACTATTTACGTATTTGCTTATGTCGGGTTTAAATAGTTCAATTTGTTTATGAACCCGTTAATTTGGGGTTTCTGGCAAATAAATTTGTTCATTACTTGTAAACGCTTAATTATTCGAATGTATCCACAAAATTATTGATTTATTCGTTATGATTCGTACCAAATCGTTCGTTGGGCACAACATTCTTTTTATTCCATTTTTTTTTCCTCAATGATATCAGACGGTTTTTGCGTCATTGTGGAAATTCCATTCTCGTTGCAATTATACTTCCCTGAAGAAAAAAAAATACACAATCTCATAATTTACAATCTATTCATTCAATATGTGCCTTTTTTAGAGGATAACTCTATCGCATTTAAATTATCTGTCAGATATACTATACCTCATCCCTCCATAATGGAAATCCTGGTCCAAACCTTCAATCCTGGATCCAGGATGTTTCCTCTTGCTTTATTGCGGTTCTTTCTCTACGCATATTATAATTGGAATTCTCATTACTCCAAAAATCTATTTATGTTTTTTCAACAGAAAATAAAAGACATCTTTTGTTCTTAATAATTGTTTTATGTAGACTGAATGTGAATTTTTATTAGTTTTTCCTGTCGTAAACAATCTTCTTATTTAGTTAACTCTTTTGGGCCTTTCTTGAACGACACTTTTATGGAAAAATAGAACTCTTGTAGTGTGCCGAAATTGTTTTTTCAAGACTTTATGGGTCTTCAAGGATCCTTGTCTTGCCCATGTTCGATTATCAATAAAAAGCGATCGGGTTCCAGGTGAACTCATTTTCTGATAAGAACTGGAAATGCCACTTTGTAAATTTCTGGCATAGTTATTTTATTTTTGTCTCAACCGTACAGGATCCATAAAACCCATTATCAAACTATTCTTTCTAGTTTCTGGTTATCTTTCAAGTGTAACTAAAAATTCTTCGGCGGTCAAGAACAATGCTAGAGAATTCATTTCTAATGGATATTCTTCTAAGAAATTTGATACCAAGTCCCAATTTTCCTCTTGTTCGATCATTGTCTAAAGCTAAATTTGTTGTACCGTAGCCGGGGCAGCCTAGTAGTAAGCCGATTTGGGAACCGATTTATCAAATTGTGATATTATTAATCGTTTGGCCGATATGTAGAAATCTTTCCTCACTTATCATAGTGGATCCTCAAAAAAACGAGTTTGTATCGATGAAGTCTATACTTCGACTTTCGTGGCTAGAACTTTGGCCCGTAAACATAAAAGTACAGTACGCAGTTTTTTGCAAAGTAAGTTCGGATGATTAAAGAATTTTTTACGGAAGAAAACAGTTATTTCTTTGATCTTCCCCCAAAAACTTCTTTTTAGTTACATGGATCATATGAGAACGTACTTGGTATTTGGATATTATCCTTATCAATGACCTGGTAAATAATTTAGTAAACTTAGGCATAAAATCTACATATATAGAGATCAATGGGAAAGGGAGCAAGAGTAGTCGGATGGGTAGCCAAGATAGAGCGTCGGAATCGTGGACCGTCCTGTGGACAGTCCTCCCTCCCATTGTCTGCGGGGGTGACGCGCGCGGTAAAAAAAATCCCCCGCGGGTTCGCGCCCAGCGCGCCGAGCGGTGCTGTCCAAAGTGAGTCCAAAATTTTGTATACTGGCTTCTTTTCTTGTTTCTCGGGATTGTTTTATATGTATAACATAGGGAAAGTCTGTGCAATGAAAATGCAAGCACGGTTTGGGGCGGATTTTTCCTCTATTGGAACACGCAAAGACTACTCCATCCGACTAGTAGTTCAGCAGTTCGAGGCCCGGGCCAACCCTACGGAAGAAGAGAAAAAATAAATCGTTCTTTCTATTTTTAAGTCACTTCATTTACAAATTTAATTCATTTCATTTACAAATGTTATGTATTTAGTCGGAGTTTTGGTGTATTTAGCCGTAGATAGATAAGAGGATATCTGTCTGTTCTGTTGGATTGGTTACATGACATATACGTCCTGCTAACTGTTAATCCAGTCTTTCTTCTTATCAGCTCATTTCTAGTTATAGTTAATACGTTTGCTTGGGAGTGCCTTAAAAATTGAATAAACCAAGATCTTACCATGACTGCATTTGAGAGACGCGAAAGTACAAGCCTATGGGTTCGTTTTCTGCAACTGGATACCCAGCCTGAAAACCGTCTTTACTTGGGTGTTCGGTGTTTTGATGACCCTACCTTCTTGCCCGCAACTTCTTCTGTAGTTATTCTCGCCTTTCATTGCTGCTCCTCCAGTAATCTGATGGTATTTTCTGTGAAACCTGTTTTTCTTCTGGTTCTCCTCTCCCTTATGGAAATACTATATCTCTGTGCTAATTATTCCTATTTGCTGCAGCTATTAGTTTACATTTCTACCCCAATCGGAAGCAGCATCTGTTGATGAGGGTTATACAATGGTGTCCCTTAGAGCTAATTGTTCTACACTTCTTACTTGGTGTAGCTTGTTACTGGTTCTGAGTGGGAACTGAGTTTCCGTCTGTGTATGCTGTCCTGGATTGCTGTTGCATATTCATCTCCGTTGCCGCTTCTAGCTGCTGTTTTCTTGATCGACCGCTATTGGTCAGGAAGGTTTCCTCTGTGGTATGCCTTTAAGGAATATCTGGTACTTTCAACGGGTTCATGATTGTCTTCCAGGCAGAACACAACATCCTTATGCATCCATTTCACATGTGGTGTAGCTGGTGTATTCCGGCGGCTCCCTATTCAGTGCTATGCATGGTCCTGTAACCTCTATTTGATCAGAACACACTGAAAACGCATCTGCTAAACGCAGGTTACCGATCGGTCAAGAGGAATAGACTTATAATCTTCTATCCTGCTCATTGTTATTTTGGCCGATTGATCGTCCATTGCTAGTTTCAACAACTCTCCGTTCTTTACAGTTTCTTCTTGTGCGCTTTGGGGGTCCTTAATTGTATCTGGTTCACGCTTTTAGTATTAGCCCATGGCTTTCAACCTAAATGGTTTTCAATTTCAACCAATCCGTAGTTGAGTGAAGTCAGGGTCGTGTCATTAACCCTTGGGCTGATATCAGCACACCTCAACCTTTGTATGGAAGTCTTCATGACGTACTGCTCCCAACTTCCCTCTTCTCGCTGCTGTCGAAGTTTTCATCGACAAATGATAGATTTTTGTCTAGTGTATACGAATCGGTTGAAACCAAAGTAGCATACCCCATGTCTTTTGCTTTGCACTCATGGGTAATGCTACTTTGTTTGATACTTTATTTTTGTTTTTCAAAAAAAAATTATTTTTCAATTTCAATTTTTTTTATATTTCATTATATTTTATATTTTTTTATATTTTAATATTAAATGTGTTATTTCTTTGTTTTCTTTTAGTTATATTGAAAATGTTTATTTTAATATTAAATGAACTTTTAAATAACTTAACGACGAGAATTTATTATGTTTCTTGCCTGTCTCGCAAAATGTAAAAGAAGGCGCGATTCTCCCAATTTGTGACTACATACGACTGTTATATAATAGGTAAATGTTCCTTTCCTTATGAATAGCGATTGTATGGCAATCATTGTGGGTATAATGTAGATGCCAGACCAAGTTATATTATTTCTTTCCCTCCTCATTTTGAGTTTTTCCATTTTTTTTCCGATAAATGGTTAACTACAAAAAGGTTTTTTTTTAGCGAAAACTTGTCATGCACCGTGTATTACGCCTTTTTTTTAACATTTTTTATTTTAAAGATTGGCATTCCCTATTCCAATATCTCGATCAGAGTTTAAGTATGGAGGTAAAGAATAATACAGATAATGATGAATGAAAAAAAATAAATCCTTCACTAGAAACGGGGCGTATTTACCAATTGGATCAAGGCAGTGGATGGTGATCCAACCATGCGTCGGGTTCAATTCCCGTCGTTCGCCCATCACTTTTTTTTTCAAATCAAAAAAATCTCTTTTCAATAGCCCTATTTAACGGCGACGAAGAATAAAACTATCACTATATTTTTTCCTTTTCCTATTCTTCTTCCAATCGCAGATAACCCCAAGGGGTTGTGGGTTTTTTTTTCTACCGATTGGGCTCTCCCCTCACCGCCCCCATGGGGAATGGTCCTACAGGGGTCATAACTAATCCTCTTACTACCGTAGCGCTTACCTAGCCAACACTTTAGCTCCGCTCTAACCCAAACTTTTTGGTTCCGCCCACATTACCACACTTGTCCGCCTGTTTGCTAATCAGTTTTTGGATATCAAACGGCCTCCCAATGGTAATCTTAATTTGGGCCGATTTACCCTCTTTTGCCATCATGTTTCGCTACAGCACCGCTGCTCTCTAATTGTCCCCCTTCCAATGGTGGTTTCTATGTTATGTATTGCCGTGCTAAGGGCATATCGGTTTGCAGTAGATTCTTCTTTTTTATCAATAAAACCCTTCCCAACTGTACAAGCTCTTCCAAAGCATACGGCTTCTAGAATGTATATGATGATTCTAGACAGATGGATCTTCTATAATCTTATGAGAAAGTACCCCATGAGTGGATATTAGGAATCCAAATCTGCCTGAATCACTCATGTTATGATCTTCACCAATCCGAGGTCTCCCCGTTCCGTCATCTGGCTTATTGCTTCATGTAGCCATTCAGACCGAATGAACTCTATGAATTACGTCCGATACTCCACATATTACGGTAGACGTAAGGGACAAACATCCTTCTTTTTTCCCCCGGTGGGATCTAATACCACTGCTTAGCTTCAATCGCCTCGACGCATCAAATTAAAATGGAATACCCCTCCTCCTCGTCTTTGAAACAGGGCGCTTCCGTTCTGTGCGTTCTTCAAACAATTTTGTCTTCTCCTATTACCAATCCTAGAGTCCAATAAGTTTTCTATGAGGAACTACGGAACTCAATCCCATCACTTGCTATGTGCCGTTAGCTCCGACGTTTTCTGTTTGAGGTCTTATCTATCTCCGTATAGGTACTCTAATTGGATGTCAGTTGATCGATTTCTAGGTTGTCGGTCGTAAACCTATTGGTTACTTCCAATCTACGTAAATCATAGTTCAAACCGCACTGCAAAGGTAGGGTATTTCCATTGATATAGGAACTCACTTTACCAGAAACAATGGTTACGATCCAATTATAGCCCCTCGGGATTTCAAATATCTCTCTTCTCACCCTCCGCCATAGTGTCTAGACAAATTATGCATTTCGAATAGGGTCAGTATTCAATGGGTATCGATTCTACTCAGATATGTCTTTTTCATTCCGTCGAATATCGATTTTACGTTATAGGACGCTTATGACCTCCCTCCATCTTATGCCTTCGGTAATGATTCCTCTGGCATTACGACGGCTTTACTACAGCGATGCTGCCATAGCTCAAATTATTTCGTGGATTGGATTTCACTTGACTGTTTACTGCCCATTGCGTGTGCTCGGGGTACAAGTTTTGTATACTGTATCTGGCCGTGTTTTAATTATTTTGCTTTAAGTTCTTTTCTCTATAAGAGGGTGGAATAGAATAACCAGGCATTTTGAAGCGTAATGATCATACGTCTAGTAATGCTATTGTATGTCCCCATAATATGGTCTCCATCTTCACGCCTTCCGGAGTCGATGACTATTCATAGTATTACTTGCCACGCAAAGTAAGATTCGATACCTCCAATGCTTTATGTTCTGTCTTCTAGTTGCTCCTGATTCGACATTAGTAATATATTGATGGTTCCCCAATAACCGAATACTTTTTTCTGTAAATACTGTGCATATTGATTCCATCCCTAAATCCATTTTCTGCCCTATGAGTTCCAGTATCGATAAGAAGTTCTAGTTCTACTGTTCATAAGGTTATAGGTATTAGATATAACATACCTAATATCGTTATGTATGGATGATGATATCCTATTGATACAGAGCCAATCCAATATACTTATTGAACGTTCCCCTTGGTGTGGCATCCACAGTGGAATTGAACCTACGAATTTGCCCATTATAGTTGGGCGCTTTAACCATTCATCGCATGGATGCTTAAGCATAGATTCATCGTATACTCGTAAAGATATCGTAATAATATCGTAAATAAGGATATCGTATAAATTAAGTATATCGTAATATTATGCTTAACTAAGTATATTCGCTTAAATAGTATATTCGTATAATAGAGTATATCTTAAATAATATGGCGTATAAATCAGTCTATCGTAATAAATAAGTATATTCGTAAATGTATAAATAAGTATATCTAAATAAGTATAAATCGTAATAATTATATCGTTCTAAAAAAGTATATCGGTAAATAAGTCTATCGTATAATAAGTATATCGTATAAATATGTATATCGTAAATGTATAAATATGTATATCGATAAATAAGATACTCGTAAATCAGATATACTCGTATAATAAGTATGCATAAATGGTAAATAACCAAATCCAATTGAAATAAAATCTTAGTTGAAAAATCTTTAGGACGGGATTTATGGGACGACATCAATTTCAAATTCTGGATCGTCGAATGAGAGAGATCTTGAGATGAGATCAAGAATTCATCACTATTTCTTAGATGCGTTGGATCAAATACTTTGTTTTTTTTTTCCATCAAGAACGCTTTATATAACTTTTGATCTTGCGCCCGAATTTGGAGTACCCTACTTCACGTTCATTCGCCGGTTCAACAAGCATCGATTATTCATGATCAAAGGTGTAATCAAACGAATCAGGTGTATAGCTGCTTGTAAGTAGCGTCGCTATATCTCTCAGTATGTCACATTCGAAAGATGGTCGAAAGAAAAAATCATCTATTTGATGGAGCTATTCGGCTATAGCCTCGATGAATTCCATTGGACCGCAGAATGAACAGTATTGAAGAATCTTTTCGGGGGGGGGGGGGGGTCATTCATATCAATAGTTGAGTGTTTCGTTCCTGTACTTCAAAGTGAAAAAGATTTCTGAAGTTGTTTCATGGATCGCGGCAAGAGTATGTACTTGTGGTTCTCCCAATAAATAAAAAGTGTATCATCCTGATTCTACGCGGAGTTCGTCGCTGGTGTGTAGGAACCGGATCGGAAAAAAGAGGGATTCTAGTTTGTAATATATCTCTGAAACCGTAGAGTGGAATTAATATCTCATTCAAAGAGGAAGATAGCGATATCTGGAGTTTCTTTTTTTATCCCGTATGAACTGATGATCCGATCGCGCAGGACATGTGATTGGGGCCTTGTGTATGGTGGTTTGGATCGGTTCTGGGGTTTCTTTCTCCGAGGAGGAAGCGAAACATAATCAACTTTGAATTTGGACAACATGGCTATTCGAAATCCGAGGAAAGTACTTGATGAGTTGTATCGCTCATGTCTGCTTTGGCGTGAAAAGCCTCATTGAAGGGGAGGTTTCTTCACACAACAAGGAGCTGAGGCAACTATTCAATCATATGATATTGAGCATAGTTTCCCATCTCTTCTCTAGAACAAGTGGGGTATTTCTTTGCAAAATTGTGTTCAATTCAAGTGGCAATTCGGCGCCAGAGATCTCTTCGTTAGTTGGGGGAAGATCACACGAATTCGGGATTTTTTGAGTAACGTATGCGAGAGAGAATTTGATTTGGTTAGACAATGGGTGTGGTAAACAAAGGATCGGTTTTTTAGCAAGGTCCGTAATGTATTTCCAAATATGTCAATATGATTCCAGCAAGATCTATTTCGTTCAGTAAGGGATTCTAGCCTAATTGAACGGATCTTCTGATCATCCATAGATCAGTTCGATTCCATTTAGAATGTAGGATTCAGAATATCCGGCACTTGATCGGATCACAACAGACATTCAGCAACTAAAAGAAAGATCGTATCTTTGGGCATCCTTCTTTCTTCCAACTGACGAAAGAGATAGAATCAGATGATCCGAAATGCTTTTGTATCTTCTCAATGTCCCGGCTATTCACGGTAACGTGAGAAGCAAGATGAATAATCATCTGCTTCCGTAGAAATCGAAGAACTTTCTTGGAATCCTTCCATAGATTCAATTCGTTTCTTTTTTCTCTGATCGATGTCACGGAACTTCATCTCCGGGTTCGAATCCTATTGAGAGGTCCACTAGAGATCTAAAATTTTTGAAGAAAAAACAAGATGTTTCTTTTGTCCCTTCGCAGCGATTGGAAAATCAAGAGAATGATTTGATATTTCAAGATAATATGTATTTAAAAATACCGTCTCATTCATCTATTTCATCAGATCCGGGATGTGTATGGTTTCCGAGATGACCGGATAGACATGTCGCAAGAAGATTTCATTCTTGAACAAAATCCATTTTTTGATTTATTCTCATCTATGCATGATCGCGGACAAAGGGGATACACGTTACACACTATTTTGAATCAGAAGGAGAGATTTTCAAGAAATGGGCAGATTCTATTCACGTCTATCAAAGACCGAGGCTGCGGAGCTGTGTATCATAGGGGGATTGCCTTTTCTATGATTCCTGACGGGTGGATCAACAAATTCTGAATTATGAGATTCGAACATCGCAGAGGTTATAATCGAAAAAGAGAATCTTATTGGTTTCTAACCTCCTCTTTTTTATGATAGATGAATGAATCTTTATCGAAGGATCAGAAAAAAATCGGTCGCGGATCTACTGCGGGGAATGAATTTTCGGAGATCCAAAACTAAAACAGCGTATTTGCTTAGTCAACAACATAATGGGAGGCTAGTCAATCATATAGATGGATCGCGAATCTGATTCAATCCAATATAGCACGCTATGGGTACATTAAGAATGTATCAATGCGTTCTTTTTAATGAAATAATCCGATCGCAACTTGCGAATATGATTCAAAGGGATCAAATAGGTAAATGATACTCTAGATCATATAATCTATAATGAATATACGATCAACGCACATTTATCGAATTTGAAAAGATTCAGAAGAAATTGTTTGATCCTCATTTTTTCTCGCAACCGAGGAGATCCATGAATCGGGATCCTGATGTATCGGATACAAATGGTCCAATTAAGCAAAATTTCCAGGAACTTGGAACATTTCGTTTCTGAACGAAGAAACCGTTTCAAGTATGTTCGATCGTTACCGTATTCTCATATTCGATGATTGGTGCGAGGCTTATCGACAAACAAATTTGTCTAAGGCACTTCAGTTTTCTTTTGTCCCATTCCCTGTCGTTCTTTTTGTCCAAGTCACTTCGCCTTTTTGTCCAAGTCTACTTCCTTTTTGTCGCAAGTCCACTTTTCCTTTTCTTTGGAGTATCGTGAATATCCCCATGATCATAGGTCCGAGATCCACATCCTTAAAATTGGAAATGTTCCTAATGATCAACTCCGCATCAGTTGTTAGAATCAAGATAGGTGTTCAAATCGTTCATTTGAATAAATTGAAACCCTTCTTATTGATGATCATGATACTTCCGGGCAAATACCGGAATTCTTTTCAATGGAGTAACAACATTACCATTTTGTTCAAAAAGATCCAAGGGTTATGATTGACGTCATTCTATACTAGAATAATCGCAGGAACATCCTTTGATAACACTGATTCGCTATTTCTTTCTCATTTATTCGCATATCGAGACATGGGCTGAATCGCCGTGAAACCATTCATCGAAGTTCATTGATATCTTCTTTTGATAAGCAAATATCGACTTCGATCTTGAATGATCCTAAATCACATTTCTGTTCTTATTTGTAACCAAAGATTCCTTTTTATGTGATAAAGACCGTATCAATAATTATGATCTTTACATATGGACAATCTCCTCACTAACCCATTGTTCATTCGCAACAAAGATTTCTTCGTGTCGTCTGTAAAACAACACCATATTTTTTTGGAGAAGGAGAGACTATTTCATCCAACTATTCCAGGTATCTAACATATTCATACCTAAAGATTTCCACAAAGTGGTTACCAAAAACGTATAACTTGTACTAAATCTTTCCGTTTTCCATTCGATCCGAGTCCATTCTTTCAGTAGAGCTATTTACTCGATCGCGAGCCATTTCTGCAACACCTCTAACAGAGAAACAAAGAGTCAATTTTGAAGAACTATTGTCATCCCTCTTTCAGTATATGATCCTATCTGATTCAGAAGGGTAAGAACTTGTCATCGGTATCTCTTTTCAATTCAAACATGGGTTTGATTCACTACTCCATGTTCTGAGAATATTTATCTGCATCCGAAAGGAGGAAAAAAAAACGGAGTCTTTCTCTAAGAAATTGGCGTTGAGAAACGTGGCAGATGTATAGAACCTTTCAACGAGATAGTGCTTTTTCAAATTTCTCGAACGGACAAAGAAATGAAATCTTTCGCAAACAAAATGGACATCCTTCCCAAGTCATATATTCCATGTTCTTACTTGCGGGACCAGTGCAAATATCTAAATTTCAACCCTTTTAGATAGCTTTGTTCAACCCATTGTCGTACTAAGTAGCATCAGCTAAATTTGTAATCCTATTTTAAAATTTGTATCTCATTTTCATGATATTATGGGCATGGATCAGCTATATCATGGCGCCAGTTCCTCAGAGATTCTTCCACAATGGACTCTGATATAGTAGAGATTTGCGAGGGGCGTGTTTACAGAATTTCTTCTCGTCTGCGAAGAAATGATTCATCCGAACTATGAGTCACACGCCGTTCCATTGATATGGCACATCTGAGTCACAAATGCTCGGAGTTTGGAGTATCCTCTATTCAATCTTTTCCTCTTCTTGTTGCTGATATCTCGTTCGTAACATCTTCTCTTTGTTTCTGCCAAGCCTCTAGTGAGTTACAGACAGGAGTTAGAAAGATCAAAATCTTGTGAGAATTACATTCCATCATACATGATTGAGTTGCGAAAACTTTTGGATTGTATGCCTACTCTGAACTGAATTCTTTCTGTTAAAGAATCTCTTTTCTAGTTGTTCTGAACATTATGAGATCTCTGGAAGAAATAGGGGTTTTGCTTTTGGCTTTTGGTGGCAACATGCTTATTGGTTCATCTTTTGGGTCAAATCAAGACTTCTAGGAAAAATATTTGAATAGTCAATCTCATCGATCTCATAAGTATCATCAAATCCCATCAATTCTCATAAGTATCATCCAAATCGCCATCAATCGAATCCTTTTTCGAGAAATGAGAGACATCTAATACCCCCCCTCCCCCCCTTCGTACAATAAAGATATACTATTCATTGATAAACAAAGAAAAAGGTGAGACGGTGATTGGATTCATGGAAAATAGAATCAAGGGAAGGGGTCGCGAACAGTGATTCCGATTGATGATGCGAAAGAGAGTCTTGGTTCAGTTCGTCGCATTCCTAACGCAGAAAAAAGGATTGTCAAAGTCTATTGATCATAGACTCATATTGATCATTTATGCAAAAGAATGACTCATGGTTAAATCAAATGTTGAATGCAACGGGATCAATTTACTTCACTATACTTTTGACAAGATATATGAATTATGAGTTTCACTGGATCCTGTTATCAGAAAGCCGGATATTCCATATTCTCCTTAGTCAACAATGATTACTATCACAAACCTCAGGTTTGGGGCTATATTTTCATTTCCTCATCTCATGGAAAACCCAAATTTTCGCTGTCCGCTTAGAGGCCCTATCCCCTTCTAGATATTTTAGTGATAGGTGCTATAGGAACTGGGACCTCCTATGTGGTCAAATACCTAGCGACAAACCCTATGTTCCTTTCATTACGGTATTTCGAACAGTTCCCGGATGACAAGCCTAAAGATTATTTTATTGATGTCATCGATTTTGATGATAGTGATAGTACGATATCGATTTGATGATAGTGACGATATCGATATTGAGTGATGAGTGACGATATTGCTGATGGACCTTGATACGGAGCTGCTAACTATGTATATGACGCGGACCCGAATAGACCGATTTGATATCACCTTCAAGTTGCGATTAGCAAAGGTCAATGTCGCGGCTTGCAGAATATGGATTCGCAAACATTCGATCTGGTTATGAATGAGTGCGAATTACTTATCCGCTCGGTCTATTAGAGAACTGATTCTCTCCAGAGATTGTGAAAGATTTTCCACTAGAAATATTCTTGTTATTGCTTCGACTCAATATTCCCCCAAAAAACGTGGTATCCCGCTCTAATACTCCAGAATAAATTAATAATGCATTAAGATACAGAAGGCTTCTATTCGCAACAGACGAAAGCACTTTTTCATTCTTTCTAAATACTAGTGATTTCACTTAGGAAAAGAAATTTTCGCAACTAACGGATTGGGGTGCCCATACATGGTTCCAATGTACGAGATCTTGTCGCACTTATCTATGGAGCCCTATCAATTAGTATACACAAGAAGAAATCAATTATAGAAACTAATTAAAATAGATTAGGCTCTTCATAGACAAAACCTGTACTTCTTGGGACATTTGCGATCGCCGGTAAGATCAGGTTCATGAAGGCAGGCTCATGGGATCCGTTTCTATCAGATACGAAGGGCGGTTGCAGCAAAATGTATCTTCTAAGTAATTGCCCATAGATCGGCTAGATCTATTCTATATGAAGAAGAGATCAGAAGGTATTCTTATTTGTACAAATGGTACTTCGAACGTTGTAACGAGCATGACGAAGTAACGATAACTTCTTTATCTTTTGAGTATGACTTACTTCGCGATTCGTCGCTCAAGAGCTTTGGGGCGTTGCACCGCGACCTGCTGAAAAAAATAAGATCGGCAATCACTCTTATACTAACATAATACGATGAGAATGTCATAAACTCTGACCTCTAGTTCAGGGCATAGTAGAATAGAAGCGCTCACTGGCTATGACTACAACAGCCCAATCACAGACAGAAAAAATTGCGTCAGTTTGATAATAATCGAGTGCCATTACTTCTTCGTCCGAACAGTTAGATATGATGCAAAACAATCATGTCTATCGTTGATGCATAGATTTCTATATGAAAAATCGAATCGGATTTTGAAGACGAGGAGAGGTCTCGACCTGCAATCAGATAAAGAGGATTTATTCAATCACATAGTTTAAGGCTCTCTAGAATATGGCGCCCTTGTGTCAAACTATTTGATTGTATTGAAAAGCCGCACTTTTCTCTAATCGGGCTCGGGGGCAAGCGGACCTTTTATCATGAAGAGGATTACGGCTTCACAAGAGAATGATTCGGAGTTCTTGCAGAGTGAAACCATGCAGTACCAGCACGAGATAGTATCTTCCAAAGAACAGGCTTTTTCGAGTAAAGCCATTCATTTGGACCCTGCGGATCCATTCTTTTTCCTTTCAAAGATCGAGCCCTTTGTCTCTGTGTTTTCACGTCGATAATTCTTTGCGTATGAGAATTTCAAAGGTGCTTATTACTTCCAAACAAACCTTCTAGTCATCTATTTATAAATGCTGGTTCATCAGTAATACTCAAGTAAAGGTAGCTTCGAATTGTTGAGTCTCGCCAAGATGGCTTAGAAGCAATAGTCCTCTTATGCTAATGGATCTTTCCTGTCTAATACTGCTATCCGAGAGTTCTCAGTATTTATCAATCTAGTCCTATCTAACGAAACGTCCTATTGGATCATACAAAGACAAATGTTGGAGAAGGGATGGCTTTTTCGCGGATGAATGACATTTGATTCATGTAACGGGATAAAGATTGTCCCTTCCTTAGCCGTAAAGATATGTGCCATAAAAAGGGATTAAGTGGAACAGGTATTGGCGTGCGGTGGTAGAGTCGTGGAAACAGTTTTTATTCCAATTTGGAGCCATTAGGCTCCATGGAACCCTAGCTACTTGGCTGAAGACATGAAGAATTGAAATCTTAGATCAAAGCACTATGTATGGATGATAAGAACTGCCTGTACACAATAATTCTGTGAACGCGCAACACCAAGTCTATTACTCACTACATCAACAATTTCTTTCTCATTAATGAAGCCATGTAAATCCTCGGAAAATAAAAAATAATCGCATGTCCGCTGAAAGTAGCTTGTTGATTATCTGCTGCCGAATAACGAATCATTGGTTTAAAGCTGAATAAAACTAAAGAAAAAATAGTAGACTTGCTGGCTAAATTCGTCTCAGTCGATGGATCTTCTCAATTGGAAGATCCCCGCTATGTATAACTATGCCAAGGTTGACACGAAAGCCTAACACACTTATACCCCCCCAACCACCCTAATTGGTTAAAATGTTGCTGGAGAGCCAACAACGATAAAAATCCACAAAAAAGGAGGCCGGTTCGTCCTATTCATATATTCACGACACCACCAATTAGGTATTTAGGATCTTCTTTCGGGATAGGTCTCGCTGAAAGGAGAAGGAAGGCCGGAATGGCCAACAGACGTCCTTTCCTCCAACAGACGTCTGTCTATTCTCTAATTCAGCCCCCGACCGCGATCCATTTTGGGAACTCCATGCCAAGTCAGCTGATGGGTAGTCCCCCGCCAATCCCTACAACGGACTCTATAATGTACTTTATCGCTGGGTTATGGGTAATGGGGGGTATTTTACGGCAGAGTTTTTATCATCTACCCTTTGTGATTCCTCTTGAATCATATACTCTGGGGGGGTGCGGGGCGGGAGCGATTTCCAAACTGACTCCCTCATTCATTAGAAGAGAAGATGCGCCAAGATTTCGTGATCCGCTTCCGAACCTATTCAAGTCCACAGCTGCTACTCGGATCGTGGGATTGCCGGAATACTCGTATCAACATTTATAAGATACTCGGTAATGCAATATTAGATTCGATCCGAAATCTGTATTGAATTGCTCATTCACTGAGGCATTCTGCAATAGTATGCCTTGAAGATGACTCGAACCTTCACGCTCTGTACACGAGTAGTTTGAGTCTCGCGTGTCTACCATTTCACCATCAAGGCATCTTGAAATGAATCGTATTCCATGAATATGATATCATCTAATGTGATATATGGAATATATGACAAAGGTGGAGTGTTGGAGTATTTCTATCGATCGGTCATGTCATATAGCCCGGGTCAGACATCAAATTGCTTCGATTTGAATTATCCGGAGGATACCTTATATATATCAAAAAGATGTACAATCAAACCTATTTCTCGATTCAATAGAAGCCCAAAAAAGAAGTGAATATGGTACCCAAATACCGATAGATATGTCAAAAGCCGGGTCGATTCGCCTTTTAATCCTAAATAGATGTAACGACGTAGCGATCCATATGGTAAAAATCGTATCTATTTTTACTACGCTCAATGGACCCAACTCATAATAAGAATGTACATAACCCTATCGGTTGGTCCGGTATGGAATGAACTTATAATCTGATGATCGAGTCGATTCCATGATTATAAGTTCATAACCCCAGCCCATTCCCATTTTGGGTGGGCGGAAAGATTACTAATTCGTTTTATTCAGTAGTAAGAGGGATCTTGAACTAATAAATAGACCTAGAAGCTAAAAGAGGGTCTCCGGAGCAATTGCAAGAATTGGGTTCATTGATATTCCTGGTATAGTAATGCTATCACACATACATCATACTCAATTCGATGGAATTGTTTGATCTTAAAGGAGATCTTCAAATTTAGCAAGTAAGGGGTTAATTTCTTGATGCGTCCAGTCATATAATTGATTTTTTAATAATAAGTAGATAGAAACAACGCTCGGAAGAGGGTTCCTATTGGAAACCAAGAAAAATAGGCTGCCTGCCATCACCCAGAAATAGATGGAGTTTTCCGAAAAAAATGCTAGGGAGAAGAATCCTAGGATTAAGAACATAGGGCCTGAAGATGAGAGCCAAAAAGGATCTTTCGTGTATAATCCTGCATAATCTCGAATGTTATCAGTCGGTACGTAGCCCAAATACTCAATGCAAGCAAAAAAGTCCTAGATCATGGAGATATAAACAGCATATAAGTTCTTCATGCTTGCATATCCATCATTTGAGTCTCCAACAATTATCCCCATAATTACATATTTCCCCCGGGATTGACCGATGGACGAATATGCAAGCATACGTTTCATGCTTGTTTGAGTAATAGCAATGAGATTCCCCAATATCTGCTAAGAATGCTAAGGATTTCCAGAAGAAGATGCCATTCGTTTGATGAGAAATAAAAGGAATATCGAAAAGTCCGCTTGGCTGAAGCTGAAGCAGCTACGTTCGAAGTAACATGAAGAAAAGCACCGACTGGAGTGGGAGAGTCCGAGTCCGAAAAAGATTCCTGACTTCTTTCTCTCCTTCAAACCGTGCTGAACTTTTCATCTCGCACGGCTCCTAAGTGATAAAAGAAAGACGAAACTCATCTTCTTTCCTTTTTGATTACCTTCCTCGCGTATCTATGACCGAATCCATTCGATTTCTAAAAAGGATTACTATCCTTTATAACTTTTCGAGGAATCCTTCATCCTGGTTGTGAATGACTGACTTTTTCAATCCTTTTCGACTTGGTTCCGTATGAGCAAGTCAGAAGAATTGAGACAATAACTCTGATTTTGATTCGTCCAATAGCCATGAGATGCTCCCTCTTAGGGTGATACTTTTGCATACGGATGCCCTATACATACACTCGAGTCTCATGAATGAGGAGAACCACTATGTAGCATCTCACATGCGATAATTCAAGAATGGTAGACGTCATTGTCCGATCCTTTGTAGGAACTACGCGTAATACCGAACTTGCAAAATGGGATCTGTTTATCTAAAGATCTTCGTTTGTTCCTGACCCTTCTCACTTAATTGTTATTTGAACAAAGATCACAATAAACTTTTGGTAAAGTATGTCTTGGTCCGAGTGGTGATAGCATTTCTCTTCTGCATGCTAATGGAGTTTTGAAAAATCCAAACCATCTCGAGAGATAGATATAGAGGTAGAAGTTGTCGAACGACCCGCACTCCTTCGTATACGTCAGGAGTCCATTGAGCAAAGGGGCTGGGAAGCTTGATGAACCCCATTCCTCCAGTGATGGATATAAGCGCAATTGAAATCCTTGGAGTTAACATTTGTTTATTGATAAGACCATTCGCTATTTCTGAAGCCGATCTCCCCCCCAGAATGAACCATTAGCCAAGAGAAACCATGAACCAGAATAGCAGAGCTTGCCCCACCCATGAGTAATATTCATAGTACCTCATTAGACCGTACATCTCTCTTGTAATAATCCAGATAATAGGTAGGAACATAACTGAAACAATTCTGGAGCTCCAAAGATATTATTAAATCGTTAGCAACCACATAAAACATTCCTCCCTAGAGTACCTGTTTCAAGAATACAGAAAACTCTGTTATAGCCATTTCGTACATTCAATTCCTCTAACGTAAAGAATACAATAGAGTTGAACATAGTAAAAAGAAATTGAAGATTTCGTTGAATTGTTCGTTTGGAATTCCCGACAAGCTAATTAGAGGTTCTTCTCTCCTCGAACAATAGGGCCGTTATGCTTATACAAACTTGTTGAAGAGATGAATAGCTTTTGAAAAATCCAACATCTCAGAGAATGATATAGAAGGTGGAATTTGTCGAACTGAACCGCACTCCTTCTTATACGTCAGGGTCCATTGATTAAAGGGGCTGGGAAAGCTTGAACCCAATTCGACAGTGATGGATTAAGCGCAATTGAAATTCCTGGATTTATACTTTGTGTATTTGGATAAGACCATTCCCTTTCCTTGAAGCTCGATCTCCCCCCCAGATGAACCTATAGCCAAGAGAACCATGAACCATAATAGAAGAGCTTGCCCCACCCATGATAATATTCATAGTAGCCTCTGAGACGCGTACATTCTCTTGGGATATCCGATAATGGTTAGGAACTAAACTAAACATTTCTGGAGCTACAAGATAGTTATTAAATCGTAAGCCCACATAAAAATTCCTTCCTAGAGTAGCTGTTAATACTAAGAACAGAAACTAGTTATAGCCATGTTTCTGTACCTTCAAATGTACCTACGGATAGAGGATACATAGAGTTAACATATTAAAATAAGAAATTTACAATTTCGTTGAAATTGTTCCGTTTGTAAATTTCCCGAAAAGCTAATTATAGTTTCTTCTCTCCATCGGGAACAATAGGTCCGTTATGCTTATTACTAAAACTTGTTGAAGAGATGAATAGAAA
>PYDT01002100.1:0-23990 GCA_004837865.1 Musa balbisiana
TGACCCACCATTTTATGATCAAGTTATAGTTATTTCGACAAAACCATCCCGAAATTCTAAACTCCTGGTATCCAATAAAAACCTAAAATTCCTATATAACCAATCCCCTACACGATTAGTTACAAAGTTTTTGAACAAGCACTTGCTGTCAGTCGGTCGTGTGAAACCAAAATCCTAGTTATAAGCGGAACACCTCCCCACCAGTTTTCCCAAATAAAATTTGTATCAAAATTGGGAACATGGTAAACTAATCCCAAACTGGAAGCATTGAAAAAACTCATCATCAGCAAAATCTCAGATATCCTTGATCGTGAGACATCTAATTGTCATAATAAGAACCAAGATCCAACAGTAGTATATATATGACATAATAAACTAAGTGGGTGATCAAATATCCAACTCTAAGGAAAAATCATTATTGGATGGTCCAAGACCATAGATATTGATGATGGAATTCCATGTATTTGTTTGAATAGATAATTGGCTGAACCCCACACTATACTTAAGACGTAAAACACTAGAAAAAGCCCATATACGACGAATAATTTTTTTGTTGCTGCGAATCAGTAGAAGTCCAAATCCTATTGACAAGTAAACTGGACGTGGAAAAAAGGTATTATCCATGCAATTGATATGTATGTTCCATAAGAAAACAAAATGACTCTTTAATCATTCTACTATTCAGTCCTAGTCTTAGTAGATATTCTATTCTGGTAATTTAGCCATATTATATGTAATAATAGAAAATAGTATAATAAAAAAAGAGTTATATCAAAATGAGTACTTGATTCTAATATAGATCTATGATCCATTTTAATGTTAAATAAAACAGGCCCTAGTTATCCTATTTGTTCATTTTTTTTATAGTAATTCCCAACTCACAGGAGTGGGGAACTCCCTCTGTTAACTCCTTCTGAAACTGAATTGCTTGGTTCCAATACAATACGGCACACTTATGTTTGTGATTGGATTCCAAACAATAAGGAAACTTCATGTTTTGATTGGATTCCATACAATAAGAAAACTTTAATGTCATCGGAAGATATCCTTACTTCGGATAGAACTGAAAATAAAGATGACTGAGGTTATCTTATTGGGTATGAATATCCTTGTTTAACAATTACCTATGTTTGAATTGTATTTTGAATGACAACAAGCATCTGCGCTTAATCAATTAATAGAAAAAACTCTTTTGTCCAAAAAAAATTTCCCTTCCTTTCTTCTACTTGTATGTTTTATCCCTAGTGTTTGTTGTATTGTGAATGTGATGCATACATAATGCGTCATTACATACAGAATTAAATGTTTGGTTGGTTTTAATATATATGTTTTAATAATCTGTTTTTAATAAATTATCTGTTTTAATAGGTGTGTAAATATATTTGAAAATGCTTTTTAAAAAACTATTCTACCAGGGATAGTATAGATACTACTACAGGAACATCCTTTTGAACAAAACATACATGTCTTCACATACAACGATAAAACTGGTAACCCTTTTTGATGGCAGTTCCCCAAAAGCGTACTTCTATGTCAAAAAAACGTATTCGTAAAATCTTTGAACAAAAAAGGATTTGTTAGCTGCGTAAAGGCTTTTTTCCTTAGGCTAAATCGGTTTTCCACCGACGTTCAAAAAGTTTTTTTGTGCAACAAACAAATTCTAAGTTTTGGAATATCGGAATTGACATACTCCGAAAGGGAAAAAAACTTCGAATTTTTTTAAGATGAACATTCACATTAATTATGCTTGAACTCTTCAATATCAAATTATAGTTAGAACTAGCTGTTTGTAGTATGTAGATGTGGTTATGTATAATAAAGGTATGTAATCGCATTCTGATATTTTTTTCTATCTACGTTTCACAATAGAAAAATCATTTTTCTATTGTGGCAACTTAAGAGTATGATTACGCGATAGAAATGCAATTCTTTTGTTTCTTAATGCCTAACAAAAACCCAAATTTGTTTGGTAAATCTTTACATGATATATAGAATGACGAGTATTAATTACTCTCATGGTACTAATGAATGCTACTAAGGTGTCGAAATCGTAGAACTTTCAAATTCTTTTGAGTTAGAGTGATGAAATGTTATACATATGAAATTTTATCCTGGTTATTAAATATTTCTTCATTGAAAAAAATCTTTTTCATTTTGTTTGAATCTATGAAATAAAATCGGATAATAAAAAACGCATCAAAAAATAGAAAAGGAACAATTCTTAGTTCTATACCTCAAACCTTCGACCGACAACAAAAACTATGTGATTCTAACTGTTTGGAGACTTAGTTTTCTAGTACGCCGAAAGTTTATATTGAAAACTCAACTTACAATGAGTTCCCAACTAAAGATTATTTTTTTGGATATAGATCAAATAGATTGAATAGAGATTAAATAGGAATTTAAATGCCTCTTTATTTTATCGGGGGGGGGGGGGGGGGGGGGGGGGGGGATTCTAATGTTTTACTAACTATATTGATTTTCCTTGATTCTCGACGATTCCAGTGAATTGACTTTATTATTTTTGCAAAGTATCCTCCATGGTGAATTGGTAGACACGCTGCTCTTAGGAAGCGTGCTAAGCATCTCGGTTCGATTCCGAGTGGCGGCATCCTATAAATCCTAGAAATAATCCTTAAAGAGACACAACGAATCCTATAATGGTATTCAATTCTCGATTTCAATTCTCTAATGGGACCCCCCCTTTTTATGATATTTACACCTTTATGGAACAATATATTAACTCATATCTCTTTTCGTAATTTCAATTGTGATACGATTCATTTAATGACTTAGTGTCCGCGAAATCTAGATTGCGTGATTATGGAAAAAGGGATGGATAGCCACTTTTTTCTCTATAACAGGATTATAGTTTCTCGTTGGGTTCTTCAGGACATTTTCTTCCATTAGTAATTTATCGAGTCATTTAATCTTCTTTTCGTAGTTGTCTCCATTATTCATATGATTCCAGATGGGGACCCATAAAAACATGATTTAAGCACCATAACCGCACCAATAACCATTTTTACACAGGCTTTGCACGTCGGTTTTTTAACTGAAATGCATCAATCCGCAATATTAGTACCTGCTCGACAATCTCAGTGGTTAATGATAGCACTAATATGATGTTATTAGCTATGCATCTCTTTTATGCGGATCATTATTCTCAGTCGTCTTCTATCATTACATTTCGAAACATCGATATTTTTGTAACGGTAATATTTCTTAATTAAGCCATTTTCTTTGGTGAGATTCCAATATTTGAATGACAACGAAGTGTTTTTAAAAACACTTCTTTTCTTTCATTTCGAAATTATTATAAATATCAATTGCTCAACGTTTGGATTATTGGAGTTATCGTGTCATTATTTTAGGATTTCTTAACCTTTCTAACCATAGGCCTTCTTTGTGGAGCAGTAATGGGCTAATGAGGCATGGGGGATCTTATTGAATTGGGACCCCACGAAACTTGGGCTTTTATTACTTGGCATATGCGCTATTTATTTACATCTAACTAGAATACATATTAGCAAGTCGAACAATCAAAGTTGTGAAAAGTACGAATTCGGCACTTGTGGCTGTCTATAGGTTTCTATAATTTTGGATATGTTATTTGGAATCAATTCTATTAGGAATAGTCTACATAGTTGTATGGTTCATTCCCTACCATCTACTTGGAATAACTACAACACAGATAAATAATTAATAAACTACATAAAGAATACAGTAGAACAGTCATCCCAATATATATCTAAAGCTTCTGTGTTTTGGTGCGCGTTTTGGAACCCGTTTGAATCTTCCTTTTCAAAACGGGTTTCTCAAACACTAAACATGCCCTCATTACAATTCTAATTCACTTTGTTCTTTGTCATGTTCAGCGAACGATTTTTAAAAATCTCAAAATCAAAGACAATTCGATTTCCGTATTATTAATGAAAGACTATCGTGACAGTAATTAGATAGGATAGCTGCATGGCACCCTGTCACTGATAGCGATGAACGAAATCCGGATAAATCCAATACCTATTACGGTAGAAGATACAGCTTGAAACAAATAGTGTCTCGGTCCAGAATCCGCAAAATTAGAGTTTGGAACATTAATGCTTGTATCATAAACACTGACGTAACAGAGATAATAATAAAATAGGAGTTAATATCATCCAATTGCCATTAAAAAAGTAATTAGCATTTTGGGCATTAAAGGTATTTGTTGGACTTAATTATTCAAAAATACTATAATCCGCAACAAAACCACTCTTCCTGGCAATGCAAGATCAGCCATCAAAAACTACTGAACAGGGTAATAGTTTTGCATTGGGATCGATATCCCCCCCATGTTCGTCGAGATAAAACCAAGACTGTATTCTATCACAACTCGTTCCTGCCAAGAAAAAAAAGCGCAGCACCAATAAATCATGAGCGAGTATTTGGTAAATGGCCGACCGTTGCTTCCCATTCCGGTTCTAGAACATTCTATAATTGTGAACCCATGTGAGAATACGAGAATAGGCTATTCTTTTTTTAAATTCGTTGCCTAGAGAGGTTGAAAGCTGCATAGATTATTTTGAATCGTTCCCACTATTTACCAACCAGGGAGAAAATATGAATGACGTGGGGTAGATAATTCATGTTGCTTCCGAATAAGTCCATATGCGCCCCATTTTTAATAAGATTCCAGCTAGAGCATACTGTACTGTATGTGCTTCTCCATGGGTATCGGGTAACCACGTGGTAGGTGATAATCGGCGATTTGAAGCATAACAATAAGGAATCCAAAATTACTATATTCCATGCCACAGGATATGTCGTTGATTAGTTAATTTTGAAAAAATTTCTAATGTGGGTTTCTTAGGGCCATATAAACCCATACCTGAGAACTCCTATTAAGAGAAATGGAGCCCCCGCAGTGTACAAAAATAAACTTTGTGGCCGAGTGAGACGTTTCTTTCCTCCCCACATGGCATAAGTAAATAAAAGAAAAACAGAATTAATTCTAACTCCCCCACATGACAACAGGTAAAAGTCCTCGAGAAGAAAATATCCTATCTGACCGCTGTAAACATTGCTAACTGAAAAATAACAATCGCGAATTTCGAGTAACTGTACCAAGCCGCTAAGGTAGCTACAGTAGTGATAAATCCTGTCAGGAAAATAGGTCTATGGAAAGCCCATCGATTCCCATTTCCATGAAATCAAAATATCTATCCATTTAATCTTCCTCCAATTGGGTTAATGGATCGTCCAATTGGAATGATACAAAAACTTAGGTCGTTGAAAGGAGCTCCAACGAGCAATACTATAGCATACCTCTAAACATCTTATTTTCCTTTATAGGAAGAAAGAAAATGGAAGACGGCGAAAACGGATATCGGCAAAACAACAAGTATTGTAACCAAGGAAAGTAACTCGTTATAAAGACAAGATACGTTTTGACCAGAAAAACCCGTGCTTCGGAATAGATAATATATTTTCTCGAGTAGCGGGCTTTTGTCGGTAAAGAGGAATCAATTGATTCAAGTTTATTTTTTTGTAACGTATCATACCGCTAACCCATGCTGCGAGTTGTTTCATATGTAAATAGGGGAGCACAGGCGAGGCGGGACTCAAAAACGGAGTCCTTTTGTAGCAGGCTGATTACATCTCTTTACAACCGCACACAGTCCTCGGTTTCTTGGTGGCGGAAGCAATTTTGCCTTGCTTACATCCGTCCGCAAGTTAATCATTTCCAATACATCTGTGGGGCATGCTCGTACACATTGAGTACAAACCCTATACAGTATCATAAAATTTTTAACTGAGTGACATTGGATCTATATTCCAGTTTGAACTAAAAATTTGCAATCTGGTAAAAATTAGTATTTATTTATAGACAACCAGACGAAGCAGTGGTTTTATTAAAATTTTAAGATCAATATATTTCTAAATCTGTTCATGAAAAAGCCAAGAGCCTTTGATTTCCGTTTCAAAAATCCATGATCATCGAGCCACATGTTGTAAATAAAAAAAAATGTCCGACAAAACAAATTGATCAATCATTCAAATCAATATTTCAATATTCATATTTGAAATATGAATATTAAAACTAAAACTAAATTATATTCATATTTGAAATATAATAATAAAATAAAACAAATTAGTAATTTAATTTTTTTCGTAATATGATTAACATATTATTCTTTAATAATATTATTTTTACATTATTTATTATATTTTTATACTATTATACAGTAGCTTATTATTATAAATAATTTATACTATTTACAGTAATATTATATTTATTATATAAAACAATAACATATAATTATTATGATAACATTAAAAATACAATAATAAATTAAAATAGCAAATTTAAAAAACATTAAATTATACATTAAAATTAAATAAAAATCATTAAATTTTGAAATCCATTTTAAAATTAAATCCATTACACTAAATAAAATAAACAAAATACACAACGAAATAAAATTTATAATACAATAAAATTAAGAATATACTTATTTTCCATTAATGAATAGAAAGTGAAAGAATAGAAAAAGATAGAAAAATTTCCCAATTTAATTTTTTATTTCCGTATGCTTTAATCATTGTTGCGGTCGTCCTTTGATTTATATTATCATTTAACTGATTATTCAATATCTGAAAATCATGAAATTTATCACTAATTATTCAACAAATTCGATTGATTGATACGAGTTGATTTTTTCTGGTTTCCGTGAATCGACCGAAAACATACTAAGACCAATGCTGCGTTCGCACTGCAACAGCTATAAAAAGATTGAGAAATTTTTCCCTTTTAATTGGCGACACAATATATCAGAAAAATGTTTACAAATTAATATTAACCGATTTAGTATAAGCTCAGACACAAGTTGCCTACCAGTTTCGACTTTGTGTCATCCTAGATAACCGATAGAAAATAATAAACACTCAAAAAAGTACATGCCTCGAACATCATTGACTACCTCCTTATCAATCTCGATTTCCATTCAATATGAAACAATTCAAGCGATCGAGTTTTTATTTATTTAGAAACTTCTAATTCTAAAACTTTTTTAATTTTCTTTTAAAATTCAAAGTCTTTAATTATGGCGGAGCCAATAGTAATTGCCACCTATCAAGGACTTAAAAAGAAATTAATTAGAATTAGTTTCCAAAGGGAAGATAAAATCTGTCGATAAATGAATCCCAATTGTTGAACGTTATACTTATTAATGTCCTGTGTCTATAATCTGGTGTTTGATCTGTTAGTCCAAATAATTCCGTACCATGTACTTATCTGGTAATAGTAGTAATATGAAAAAAGAATACTTTGTACACACCATTGAAGTGACATCTTCCATGGTCCCAAAAATACGAAATCATTGGAATATTCGAACCATTCATGAAACATTACCCCACCTGGCAAATATGATTAAGACATTTACGGCCCCACATAAATAAGTAGCTGTGCGGCAGCTACAAAAAAAAAGTTCGATGGAATTGTAGAATAGGATATACAAACAAGAAACCAATCCCCACGAAAAAGCAGAATAAATAGGATTGTAAGTATACTACCCCCAACCCCCTAGTATAAGACGACCCCCAGAAATGCTACAAGTATCATGTCTTTGGTCCCCGGTACTTCCATTTGTCTAATTTTAAACAATATAATCCAATCATGCCTTACTAAAATGGTCCAGGAAAGGGAAAAGGGTTACCCCGTTTTATTGTATATGATCTGTTCCTATTTATTGTAATGATATGTTCCCCCTAATTGCATTAAATCTTAATATGGATTAATGTTTTATCTTATTTTAATATATGGATCTTATCCATTTTTATATGATTTTAATATATATATATTAATTTTATATTAGATATAATTTTATAGATTATTAATTTTTTATATTAGATATAATTATTTTATTGGGCCAATCCTAACTTACGTTTTTTATCCATAAAGAAGACTAAAAAAAGTAGTTGAAATTGTATATTTCGAAATTCCCCCAAGTGAGAAATATCTTATCAGTTTAAATCAAAAGAGTTGGGTTTTCTCACCAATCTAATATTTTTTTACAATTAATTATTTTTTGTAGTTACTGACCACTTATTTATTTAATCATTTATTTGTAGTTGTTACTACCCCCAACCAAAAAATAAAAAAGTTTTTATCTTTTTTTATCAAAAACAAAATCTTAGTAATCGGTACTCGTTCTTGACTCAAAGGGTTTAACTTTATCTATTTGATTTGAGTCGATTATAACTGTTTTGACATTGTGTAATCTCCAATTACTGACTTGGTAAACCGACTCAAAGCAATTTGAGTTATATTCATTCGTGAAGCGATCATAGTAGAAAGCTCATACCCCTGTCATCATGGATAAACCATTTTGTTTGGACATACTCGACACAGTTACACAAATTCCGACCCCGTAAAACCAATCACTATATTACGCAATTTGTTTTTTTTTCCTTTTTCATGTATCTCTTTTCCAATCTCCCATCACCAACAGTAATCTATTGGGCATACACGAACACATACTTCGCACGCAATACATTTATCAAATTCCAAAGTGAATTCGACCGAAAACGCTGTCTGATGTAATTGATTTTCTCATAAGGATTGTAATAGTTGGTCAGGTAAACGGTTTGTGGTGGATCAGGTAAATTATGAAACTTTGACCAATATCCCTTGGCAGCTCCGTATTGTTTTTGTTGTACCTAATTCCATTAAAACCCAGTTTACCATGGGAACATCAAATTGGAGATACCCATAAATACTTGAATGTTTCTTTCCTTGTTTGAAAGAGGTTATTAATCTATAATAAGCGTTTTTTCGTAATTCGGTAATTTTAATAGTGAACAAGTTTGGGGACAGAGGTTTTGTCAATAATCGATTACCAAGTAGTAAAGAAATTTCCCACCAAAGATTTAATAGCTTTGGTCCCATTCTCATCCTAGGTACAGTCCCCATCTTGTTGGGATAGAAATGAAACAGAACAAAATAAGCTTTTAACTAATTTATAAAGATACAATTGTCATTCCAAAGATCCACCTATTTTTTTTTTATCCGCAAAGCCTCCAGGCATGGATATGTACGGAATGATTAATTTCCACCCACTAATAAAGAACCGTATTTACGAAGAACGAGAGCGAATAGATTTTAGTAAGAAGCAAGAATAAAATAAACCAAATTCTGAACTGAATATTCGGTTTGGGATACCTGGCTACTAATTTTCCCCCTCCTCCGCTTTCTGGTAAAATCAAAGGGCAATCTCTCACATTCAGCT
Source organism: Musa balbisiana (assembly GCA_004837865.1). Lineage (NCBI taxonomy): Eukaryota > Viridiplantae > Streptophyta > Magnoliopsida > Zingiberales > Musaceae > Musa > Musa balbisiana. Next base: position 9,270 of record PYDT01002100.1, read on the forward strand.
AAGAACGAAATTATGAAAACTATAAATCTATGGGCTGACGCCAAGATTCCACCCCCAAAAAGCCATTTTGGACTGTGCGCAACTAATCACTGTAACTTGAACTGTTGATCGATTATAAGTCGATATAACATTAACTGTTTCCCATCGCTAATTCCAAAAACCCGTAACTGAGACCCTCGCTTCAACGGCTCCCTCTATGGCCACAAATAAAGTAGGCCGGTTTCCGATATTACAACCCACTTTCTTTTTTGGGGGTAACTAAATAATATCTATCCTAGGAGTGTCCAAATTAAAAAACCCATGAATCCGTTTGCTAGAATCAAAAAAAGTGCTTCGCATTAAATCTCATCCCTTATGATTAAAATAAAAATGTATTTTAGTCTTTGTTCGGTAATACCTCAGCCCTCCAACTAAATACTCGTTTATATCAATAATTCTAAGAATTAAGATTTAGGATTTTGGTTCCCCTTAATTTTGTGTAAAAATTCCACCACCCATATGGTGGAAAAAAGAAATAAATAAATAAATTCTTTTTTTTATTCATTCGATTTTACATTCGAATTATTTACATTCCATTCTTTCGTTCCTGTTCTATCCCTAGTCGTCAGAAGAGTGGTACTTTGACACAATAAAAAAAACAGAATAAGGGATTAATTCCGTTTCGGAATAGTCATTAATTTTTAATCAGTGTGGGGTGGGGGGGGGGGGGGAAACATAGGAGCATACTTCTAGATCGGAATCGTAGGGAATACTCTTGATCATTTCTACACCTAAATTCCATTGGTTGTTTTTGTTTTTTTTTTTTGTTCGTTTATTTCCCATTTTTTATTATTTTTTTTTTATAATATTTTTTTTTTTTTTATGTCGAAAATCTCTTTTTTTTTTATACCTTCATTATCCTCTATTACTAATCCTTTTGTGCACTTTTGGTGTTTTTTCCTACCCCACACACCCACTGATTTTTGATTGGATCTACGCAAATGGTAATAATACAGACAGTATTAAAAACCTCCATACAGTTTGATCTTTTACAGCACCCGCTTTCCAGAGTATGGGGATGCTAGAAGAAATCTTTAAATCTTGGGGTAAACAGTTTTTTACACTGCGTATGTTTTACTTCAACGTTTTCTTGTACCTATAAAATGGAGATTTTTAATCTTCTTTACTTGCAAACTTCAATTTTGTTTTGTTTTTCACGTCATATAACATCTGGTTTTAAAAAAATCATTGACCCGACTGAATGATAAAAATAAAATACCTATTCATACATTAACATCAACTTCTTTTCCTTTTACTTCTAGGAAGAAGTATAAAGTTCATGTTTCAAACGAATCACACGTATAGATATTGATAACCACACATAGATTTTAACAACAAAAAATGGTATTCATAACTACTAGATTGAGCAGCAGCTCGTAGACCACCTGAAAAGGAATATTTATTAATTCGAATCCGTTAACCCCTGACATAAGAAGCCCATTAGGAAAGAACTTGAAATGGCTCCCCATAAAAAAAACACCTATACTAAATGCTAAAATGAGCGATACCCAAAAGGAATTATAAATACTTAGTAAATTTGATATGAACCCTATAGACTGTCCCAATAACTAAACAAACGAACATCTCCTCTAGAGGGAGAAGGTCTTCTCTTCCTTTTAAAAGTAGTTTCGTTCCATTGCTAGCAGCTTGAGAATTTCCCATGGGGCCGGCCATTTCGGCCCAATCGTTGTAGGTATCGCTGCAGATATTTCTCTTTCTAACCACACAATTACGAGTACCCCTATTGTATTCCCAATATAAGTGTCACATGGGGTACAATATCCATATTAGTCCATATACTTCTTTTATAAGGATTCCGAGGTATAGAAAAGAATTGATAGTTTTGGACGTCCCTGTCGTTATCAATTATCCTTTCACGATTCAACCTCTCCTAATGGCTTCTATTACTACCTAGTATCGTCATGACTTTTATTCAGCCAGTTTCATTCTTTTAAAACTAGGCTGAGGAAGAATTTGCAAATTTTTGAAGCCGTGTGGACGAATTTTTTCCCATCTCCAAGGGACAACACTATTATCCTCCCTATCAAATAAATTCCTAATTCCCCTTTTTGGGGCTTTCTACTCTCCACGTAAAGTTCCTGTTTTCGACAATTCAAATTGGTGAAGGGTTTTTTACTATAAATCTATATTCAAAATCATTCCATTCGGAATTTTTTTTTGCTCTAATCAAGCGTCGGAACCTTCTAATTCTCATAGGGCCCCTCCAGGAATTCCCTTCTAGAGCCTGTTTGAATATTTGTATAGATTCCTCATTTCACCGATTCGGACTAAATAACGAGGCTACGAATCTCCTTCTTTTTTGCCATTGGACTTCCCCAATCGATTCATTGTAAACACCATAATTATCAATTTTACGAAGATCCCTTTGTTGTCCCCAAAGCTCGTAACTCGGTCCCCCCTGAATAAACCCCAATTTATTGCTTCCTCTACACCAATAATGCCACGTCCTTCGACTCGCTCCAAAAAAATGGGATTTTCGCGTACCTGAGTTTTTGATATTCAACAATTCCTGTTAAAACAAAATAAATCGCAAAAATCCAAACCTTTATCTATCCAGCCATAGGGGTAGAGTCGTCAGCACCCTCGATGCGGAAATACTTTATCTCATTCGCCATAACCTGTGGCGGCTTCGATAAATCATATATCATTCTCTCTCTTCTCTGAACATATAGAAAAAGGGAGTCCCTGCGCGCCGATTATCCGACATAAAAAGGCCCAAGGCCATAACAAATGAGAAGCTATACTGGCCTCGCATCCCAGCTAATTTTACTTCTGGATATAGCACCCCTTTAGTACTTGAACTTTTTCCAGTTTTGTTCCTGGTGCATTTACCGTTATTGTGCGGGCTCTGTGAACATAGTAGCAAAATACCCAAACGATCCAACGTGGTTCATAGGCAGATATTGTATACTTGTTCGGTTTTTCCGCTATGTTTTTTTTTTCCATCCCTCTGGTGTAAATAGCCCAATATGGGTTCACAGTCATAACATCTCCACCATCGAGAGTAACGATCAGTTCGCAGAAACCCATTGCCATTGATGGGTGGTGAGGACCCCATATTAACGTATCATAATCTTTTTTTTGTAGCCGGTACAGTCAATATCCTTTTTTCTCCTTAATTCATTATTTCATGAATTCGCTCAAAAAAGTAGGAGGTGTCAATCAAATAAAAAATTCTAATAACTACTTATTACTAAGTCAACGATTTAATTAAACGCATTTTTTGGCTCCCGAATACCACGGTCAATTACTTTCTTATTACTCGCTTCTATATTTTTTCTTGGACAACCAGCAGACGTTGAACGTTTTCTCAAATTTTTTGTAGACTCTTTTGTGAATAAAAATCTTCTTTTGTTCCAAATTCCAAATGTGAAGTCAGGTCTTCTATCTTATTGGTGAACTTTAATACTTGACAACGGAAATCAAGTCTCTTGTGGTTTTTTCTCATGAACAGATTAGAAATAGATTTGATTCTTAAAATTTAACATAAACCACTGCTCGTCTGGTGTCCTATAATATAAATAGAATGTTCTACCAGATTGAAAATTTTTGATGTTCAAACCTTGAATTTATATGATCCAATGTCACATTCAGTAAAATTATGATACTGTATGGGTGTCCTCATGTGTAACGAGCCTGCCCCACAGATGTTTGGAAATGATACCTTGGGACGGATGTAAAGGCTAAGCAAATTGCTTCCGCACCCAACTAACCGAGGACTGGTGTGTTGGGCTTGTTACGCGATGTGCATACCGCCTGTCCAACGGCTTTTTTTGAGTGTCCGTGTTTATTTATCATATGAAACAACTCGCGCATGGTCAGTTATTGAACGTTACAAAAAATCCACTTGAATCATTGATTCCTCTTTTAACCCGACAAAATCCCGTACTCGAGAAAATATATTATTTATTCCGACACGGGTTTTTTCGGGTCAAAAACGTATCTTGTCTTTAGAACGAGTTAGTTTCCTTGGTTAACAATACTTGTTGTTTTGCCGATATCCGTCGGTTCTTCCATTTTCTTTTTCCTCATAAAGGAAATAAGATGTTTCAGATGGTATGCTCTAGGTATATGCGTTGTAGCTCCTTCTAACGACCTAATGTTTTCTGTATCAGTTCCATGGACGATCCATTACCCAATTGGAGGAAGATGTTAAAATGGATGATATTTTTGATTTCACAACAGAAACTGGGAATCGATGGGCTTTCATATGACTATTTACTGACATTTATCACTACCTTAGCTACCTTAGCGGCTTGGTCCATTACTCGAAATTCGCGATTGTTCTATTTTCTCATGGTTAGCACTGGTACAGCGGTCAGAATAGATTATTTTCTTCTCGAAAGACCTTTTACTTTTTTTTCCATGCTGTGGGAGTTAAATTAATCTCCTAGGTTGGATTTCTACACATACTTCTTAAAAGTATTAAAAAATCCATGTGGGGAGGACAGAACGTCTCTACTGCCTCTACAACTAGAAAACACTCGGCCTACAAAGTTTATTTTGTACCTGCGGGAGTCTTCCTTTTTCCTCTTAATAGATTTCTATGTATGGGTTTATGATGGCCCTAAGGACCCACCTTAGATTTTTCAAAATAACTACTCATCATATCCCTGTGGCATTGGAATAATATTATATTTTGACGGATTCCTTATTGCTTATTGCTTTCAAATCGCCGATTATCCCCCTACATACGTGTTTACCATATACCGCATGGAGAAGCACATTACGTACATGTATGCTTCTAGCTGGAATCTTATTAAAAATGGGCGCATATTGACTTATTCGGACACATGAATTATTACCACGCCCACGCTCATTCTATATTTTCCTCCCTGGTTGGTATAGTGGGAACGATTCAAATAATCTATGCGCTTTCAACCTCTCGCTCTCTTCGGTCAACGGAATTAAAAAAAGCATAGCTATTCCTCTGTAGCTCCACATGGGTTTCACACTTATAGGAATTGGGTCTATGAACCGGCCTGGGGACTCCAACGGTGGGCCATTTTCAAATACTCTCTCATGGATTTATTGGTGCTGCGCTTTTTTTTCTTGCAGGAACTAGATTGTGATAGAATACGTCTTGTTTATCTCGACGAATGGGGGGGATATCGCTCCCAATGCAAACTATTTTACCATTTCAGTAATTTTTCGATGGCTTCTCTTGCATTGCCAGATGAGTGGTTTTGTTCGGAATTAATTAGTTTTTTTGGATTAATTACTAGTTCCAAATCCTTAATTAATGCCCACAATGCTATTACTTTTGTACTTGCAATTGGAATGATATTAACTTCCTATTTATTTATTATCTATTTACGGCAGATGTTCGTATGTATACAAACTATTCAATGTTCCAAACTCTAATTTTGCGGGATTCTGGACCACGAGAACTATTGGTTTCAATCTGTACTTTCTAACCCTTAATATGTATGGTATTTACCGGATTTCGTCTCTCGCTATCAGTTGACGGGTGCAAGCTATTCCTATCTATTACTTTCATCGATGTCGTTTCATTATAATACGGAAATCGAATTTTTTTCTTTGCTTTTTGAGATTTTAAATCGTTCGCTGTACCATGCAAAGAACCACGTGAAATAGAAGTTGTAATGAGATTCTTTTTAGTTTTTGAGAGAACCGTTTTGAATCAGGAATGATTTCAAACGGTTCTCAAAAACTCGCACAAACAGAAGCTGATATATATAGATGGGATGATGTCTTATGTATTCTTTATGTATTTATTCAATTATTTATCTTGTAGGTTCTTCAAGTGAGATTTTAATGTGAATGAACCATATATTTCACCTATTCCTAATATGATTATTCCAAAATAACATATCCAAATTAAAGAATCCTATCAAGCACAAGTGCCGAATTCGTATTTTCAAACTTGATTTTGTTCTACTTCTAATATGTATTCTAGTTCTGTATGTAAATAGAGATCGGCGAATATGTGTCCAAGTAATACAAAGCCCCCCAAGTTTCTTTGGTGTCCCAATTCCAATAAGAGCCCCATTCCTCATTAGCCCATACGCTCAACAAAGAATTCCTAATGTAAAAGGAAATCCAAACTCATGACAGCGATACTCCCAATAATCCAAACGTTGAGTCAATTGTATGTATAATAATTTCCGAAATGCAAGAAAAGAGTGTTTTTAAAAACACTTCTTTTTCATTCAAATATTGAATCTCACCAAAGAAAAAGTGCTTAATTAGAATTATTACCTTTAACAAAAAAATATCGATGTTTTTTCGAAATGTAATGACTAAAGAGGCGATCTGATAAGTATGATCCGCCATAAAAGAGCTGATAGCTTAATACATCATACTCTTAGCGTGCATCATTATAACCACTGGATTGTAGAGCAGTACAATATGCGGAATTGATCATTTCATTAAAAAACCCGACCGTGGCAAAGCCTTGTGTAAAAAAATTGTACTTGGTGCGGTATTGTGCTTAATCATTTTTTTAATGGTTCCCCATCTTGGAAATCATATTAATATGGAGACACTACACGAAAGGAAGCTTAATGACTCGTATAAAATTACTTAATGGAAAATGTCCTGACGAAACCCAACGAGAAACTATATCCTGTTAAGAGAAAAAGTGCTATCATCCCTTTTCCAATGACTCACGCAATCCTACGATTTCGCGTACTAATAAGATCATTAAATGATCGTAATCACAATTTAATTATCGACAAAGAGAAGAGTTTAATATATGGTTACAGTTGTAATTATCATACAAGGGGGGGCCCATTAGAGAATTGAAATCGAGAATTGAATTTATTTATGAGGATTCGTTGTGGGGTCTCTTTTAGAGGATTTATTTTCTAGGATTTATAGGATGCCGCCACTCGGACTCGACGAGAGCTCTAGCCTGCTTTCCTAAATCATCGTGTCTACCAATTTCCCATGGCGGCTTACTTGAAATAATAAAGTCAATTCACGTTGAATCGTCGAGAATCAATGATTCAATATAGTTTATGTAAACATTAGAATCGATAAATAAAGATCATTTAAATTCCTATTTAAATCTCTATTCATCCTATTTGAACTCTATAGTCAAAAAAAATAATCTTTAGTTGGATCATTGTAAGTTTAGTTTAATAATAAACTTTGCGCGTACTAGAACTACGTTCTTCCCAAACAGTTAAACTCAATGTTTTGTTGTCGGTCGAGGTTTGAGGGTATAAACTAAGAATGTTGCCTTCTATTTTTTGATTCGTTTTTTATTTATCCGATTTCTTTCATAGATTTCAACCAATGAAAAAGATTTTTTTTCAATGAAAAATTCAAATAACCAGATTAAAATTTCATATGATAACAATTTCATCACTTAATCAAAAGAAGTTGAAATTTCTCAACGATTTCGACACCTTAGTATCATTCCTTAGTACATTTAGAGTATATACTCTTCATTATATATATATGGTGATTTTTACCAACAAATTTGGTTTTTGTTAGCATATAAGAACAAGAATTTTCATTTCTTCGTAATCATCTCTCACTTTTCACAATAGGAAAAATCTTTTTCTATTGGAAAATTCAGATAGAAAAAAATATTCAATGCGATATACATACCTTTATTCTACATACCACATCTACATACTACACACAGCTAGTTCTAACTCATATTGATATTGAAGAGTCAATACATAATTAATGTGAATCGTTCTCTTAAAATTCGAAGTTTCTTCGGTATGTGCAATTCCGATTATTCCAAGCTTTAATATTGTGTTGCACACAAAAACTTTTTTGAACGTCCGGTGGAAACGTTTAGCTAAGGAAAACGCCTTTACTGCAGCTAAAATCCTTTTTTTTTTTTTTCCAAATATTTTTAAACGAAGACGTTTTTTGACATAGAGTACCTTTTTTGGGGACTGCCATTCAAAGGGTTACCACATTGTTAATCGTTGTAGTGTGAAGACATGTATTGTTTTGTTTCAAACATGGATTGTTCCTTTTAGTCTTATCTATACTTATCATTCCTGGTAACTATTTTTTTTAAAAAGCATTTTCAAATATCTTTAAACCTATTAAACCTATAATTTTATAAAAACATATTATAAAACATATATATTAAACCAAAACAAACATATATATATGTATTAATTACCCTATGTCTGCATCACATATCACTATACAACAAACACTAGGTATAAAAAATACAAGTAGAAGAAAGGAAGGAACATTTTTTTTGGACAAAAAAAGAGTTTGTTTCTATATTGCTTAAGCGCAGAGTGCTAGAGGTTTGTCATTCAATTACAATTCAAACTAGTATTATCTGTTAAACAAGATATTTATTACTCCAATAAAGTAACCTCCGTCACTTTATTTCAGTTCTATACGAAGTTAAGTATCTCTTCCGATGCAACAAAGTTTCCTTATTGGTATGGAATCCAATCAAACATAAGTTTTTCCTTATGTATGGAATCCAATTCAAACATCAGTTTTTCCTTATTGTATTGTAATCCAATCAATCACGTTTCAAAGGGTTACAGAGGGAGTTATGGATTAACTATAAAAACATGACAAATCGATACTAGGTCTTTTTAGTACTTAATATGGATCATAGATCTATATTCGAATCACGTACTCCTTTTATATAACCTTTTTTAATTATTTACTATTTTTCTTATTATAACTATATAATATGGCTATAAATTACCAGACAGAAATATTCTACTAGACTATACTAGAATAGTAGATGCTTAAAGTTTCATTTTTTTCTTATGGAACATACATATCATATGCAATGGATAATCTTTTCTTCCCTTCCGGTACTGTTTCAATAGGATTTGGATTCGACTGATTCCGAACGCAACAAACCAATATTCGTCGTATATTTTGCCCCCCCTTTTTTTTTTACTAGTGTTTTACTGTTGTATAGTTATGGGTTTTCACTCAATTTTAATCTAATCAACAAATACATGGAAGTTCCATCTATCATATCTATGTCTTGGACCTCAATAAATGATTTTTCCGTAGAGTTCGGATATTTGATCGACCCACTTAGTTCTATTATGTCAATACTATTACTACTGTTGATCTTGGTTCTTATTATGAGTGACAATTATATGTCCTCCGAATCAAGGATATCTGAGATTTTTTTTTTGCTTATAATGAGTGTTTTTTCAATGCTTCCTGTTGGGATTAGTTTACCAGTTCCATTTGATACAATTTAGAATTTTGGGAACTGGGGGATGTGTTCCTATTATTATAGGATTTTGGTTCACACGACCGACTGCGCAAGTGCTGTCAAAAGCTTTTGTACCAATTCGTGTAGGGGGATTTTGGTTTATTATTAGGAATTTTAGGTTTTTTGGATAACGTTAGTTTAGATTTCGGATTGTTCGAAATAACTAAGAACTGTCATACTATGGGGTCAGTTTCTTTATTTGCTACTTGTGGTGCCTCGTATTATTCATTGGTGGCAGTTGCTAAAAATCCGCACAATTCCCCCTTCACGTATGTTACCCGATGCCTGGAAGTACCCACTCCCATCTCGGCTCTTATACACACGCGCCGCTACTATGTAGCAGCAGGAATTTTTTTCCTTGTGCTCGCCTTCTTTTCTTCCTATTTTCTAGCTATACCTTACGTAATGAATTTTCATATCTGTAATAGGTGAATAAACAGACTACTAGGACTACTTTGGCCTCTTAGCTCAGAGTTATAAAAACGAAGTTTAGCCTTTCTCAACAATGTCTCAATTGGGTTATATTATGTTAGCTCTATGTATCGTTCTTAATCGATCTGGCGTTATTATTCCATTTGATCACTCATGCCTATTCTAAAGCTTTATAAGCTTTAAAAATTGTGTTTTTTTTGGGATCCCGGATCTTATTATTTCATTCAATGGAACCTATTGTCGGATATTCGCCAGAAAAAAGTCCAGAATATGGCTCTTTGGGTGTTTTACGACATATTTCCAATTACAGAACTACTTTTTATTAGGTACACTTTTATTTGCGGTATTCCACCTGCTTGCTTGTTTTGGTCCAAAGATGAAATTCTTAATGATAGTTTGGTGTATTCCTCACCACTTTTCGCAATAATAGCTTGTTTCACAGCAGGACTTGACTGCTTTTATATGTTGTTTTCGGGTGTATTTACTTCCTTTTATGGACCATTTGCGCGTTCATTTTCAAGATACAGTAGCACAAAAAATAGTTCCGCGTCCTATTCAATATCTCTATGGGGAAAGGAGGTACCCCACCAGTCCCAATAGAAATTTACCTTTATATCAACACTGAATAATAAGGTGTCTCTTTTTTTTTCAAAGGATATGTAATAAATTTTAATATCTAAAAAATGCATACGATACTTTATACTTCTTGTCGCAAAAATTACACTTACATGTACCCTCGCAGTGGACAATACTATGCTATTCCTCTGCTTATATTGGTATATTTTAACTTTGTTTGTTGGATCAATAAAGGAATTCATTTTGGATCAAGGAGAAATAATTTGGATATATTAGCCAATGGTTCACTCCACTCACAAAACCTTTTTCCATCCAAATGCGAGTAATTCTGTTGACTGGTATGCTTTTTACAAATGACAATTTTTTCAGTAAGTATAGCTATTTCCGGACTATTCCTAGCAATATCTTATATGGGTCGGCTTTTCATTTTTTTACGGATTTTGACCCTTGTATCATTCATTTGTCAAAGGTGGTCTAACAGCAATATCTTGGACCAAATCAAAAAATTGGGATATACAATTGTCATATAATCGTGGTTACATAGACATTTTTTTTACTAGGGTTTTTACCATGGGTATAATGATTAACCGACAACTCAGTTTTTTGATAATCTATAATGTGGAAATTACAATGGTTGGCTTGCAAGTTTTTTTATATGGGAAGGAATCAAATCTATGGGATGGACGAATCTCTTCCTTATCTATTCTTTTATTTATTTTATGCATCAATATCGTTATTCATTTTTTTAATTTTTTTATAATTTTTTTTTTTTTTTTTATGTAGAAATATCTCTTTTTTTTATAACCTACCTGATCTCTATTACATCCTTTTTGCACTTTGGTGTTCCTAACGTCCCACTGATTTTATTGAATCTACGGCAGGGTAATAATACACGACCGTAATGAAACTCCTAAGTGTGATCTTTACAACCGCTTCAAGATAGATGACAATGAAAGAATCTTACTCTGGGTAAACGTTTTAACACTGCTTATGTTTACCTTCAACTTATTCTTGTACATATTAATGAGATTTTATCTTCTTACTGCAACTTCTAAGTGTTTTGTTTCACTCATATTAACTATCTGGGGGTTTACCCTCATTGACCCGATGATGAATAACAAATAAATACCTATTCAATACATTTTACATTCAAAAAACTTCTTCAACTTCTTTCCTTTACTTCTAGGAAAGAAGTATAAGTGGTGGCATGTTCACGAATCACACTTAGAGATATTGAGACCACATAGAGGTTAATGGGATTTCATAACTAATAGATTGGAGCAGCAGCCTCGTAGAACGCACCTGAAAAGGATATTATTATTCTATCGTATCCTGACATAATAAGCCCAATAGGACAATACCTTGAAATGGCTACGCCCTAAAAACACCTATACTGAGATCGGCTAAAAGAGGATACCCAAAAGAGAATTACTAATATAACTTAGTAGAATTGATATGACCACCTTAGACGGTCCAATCTAAACAAACGAACATCTCCTCTAGATGGAGAAGGTCTTCTTTAAAAAGTAGTTTAGTTCCAGCTCTAGATCTGAATAATTCCAAGGGGCCGCATATTCGGCCCATACTGTTGTTGTATTCGCTGCGATATTTCTCGTTCTCTAACCAACACAATTACTATAACCCTATTGTAATCCCAATAATAAGGGTCCAATGGGTACAAGATCATAATGAGTCCATATACTTCTTTTAAAAGGATTCCGATATAGAAAAGAATTGATAGTTTTGACTTTTCTGTCGTATCAATTATCATTCAACGATCCACCTCTCCCATAATGATATCTATACTACTAGGATCGTCCATGATATCATCCAATTCATTCTTTTAACTAGCTGAAGAAGAATTTGGCAAATTTTAGGAAGCCGGGTGGAGACGAATTTCCATCTCCAAGGGAAAACACTATTATCTCTTTCTCCAATCAAAAAATTCCTAATTCCCCTTTTGGGGCTTCTACCTCTCACGTAAAGTTCTTGTTTCGACAATTCACATTGGTGAAGGTTTTTTTAACTAATAAAATCTATATTCAAAATCATTCCATTCGGAATTTTTTTTGCTCTATCAAGCGTCGGACTTCTAATTCCCTGGGTCCCCAGGAATTTCCTTCTAGAGCCTGTTGAATATTTTTTATAGATTCCCGGTCATTTCATTCACCGATTCGTTTACTAAATACGAGCTAACAAATCTCCTTCTTTTTGCCATTGGACTTTTTCCCAATCGAATTCATAATTGTAAACACCATCCATAAATTACAATTTTTTACGAAGATCCCATGTTGTCCAGAGCTCGAACATCGGTCCTGATAAACCCCAATTTAATTTGCTTCCTCTAACAATATGCCCACGCCTCCTTCGACTTCGCTTCCAAAAAATTGGATTTCGCGTATGGAGTTTTTGGATATTCAACAATTCCTGTTAAAAATAATCGCAAAAATCCAAACATTTATCGTCGCATAAGGTAGATCGGCAGCTACTCCTCCGATGCGGAAATAATTATGCATCATTCGCATACCTGGGCGGCTTCGAATAAATCATTATCAATTCTCTCTCCGACAAATATAGAAAAAGGAGAGTCTGCGCGCCGATACCGCCATAAAAGCCCAAGCCATAACAAATGAGAAGCCTATACGGCTCAAGCTCCAGCATAAATCCTCTGATATAGCTACCTTTTAGTACTGAACATTTTCCAGTTGTTCTGGTGCATTACGTTCTTGCCTCTGTGAACATAGTAGCTAAATAATCCCAACGTGTTACCTAAGGCAGATATGGTATCATTGTTCGTTTTCCGCTATTGTTTTTCCATCCCTGCTGGGACATAGCCCAATAGGGTTCACAGTCCATACCATCTTCACCATCGAGAGTCACGATCATTCGAAGAACACCATGATTGATGGTGTGAGGACCCATATTCAACTATCATTAATCTTTTTTTGTAGCCGTACAGTCATATCTTTTCTTCCTTAATTCCTTCTTTCATGAATTCCTCAAACCGTAAGGAGGTTCATCAAAATAAAAAATCGATAACTCGATACTAATTCAAACGATTTAATTAACGATTTTTTTTGGCTCCGAATATCCAACGGTCAATTAATTTCTATAACCGCTGCTCTATTTTCTTTGACAAATAAGCCAGCAACGTTGACGTTTTTTTCTCAGAATTTTTTGTAGACCTCTTTGTGATAAAAAGCTCTTTTGTGCAATGCCAAATGTGAAGTATTCTTCGTATCTTATGGTGAAACTTATACTTGAAATTCACAGAACCGCCTTTTTTCCCTTCTTTTTTCTTCTTGTGGAAGAAGTGAAATGATGAATTTTTGACATAAAAACTTTTTTTTATCTTTTTCTTTTCTTTCTTTTCCATGCCATGGATTTTACCGATCAGGAAAATAAATAAAATTATTATATATGTCCAATTTTTTTGAAGCTAGTACACGCAAAAATTAGAATTTATCCTTTCTACTAAAATCAAATTTTCCATTTTGATTTAGATATCAAAGAAAAGGATAATATATTTAGAAAAGGATAATATATTTCTGCATTACGAAGAGAATGATTTCTTTGCACCTAAAAAGATTCGTAGATTCTTCTAGATTCAATTGAATTGTACACAAGTACATACGTATCATGTACCAGAACGTCAACACCCATGCTGACTCTTTCGGTTTTTATTTCCTGAAAACGCATTTGATATCTAGGAATATACTCTACATAATTCTGAATCGGGATACATACGATCCTTGACTACTGAAACACTACCATTGTGGTATCACACCAATAGCGATTCTCAAGTAATCTGCTATCTGTATTGGGCCAAAGAAACAATTTGCATTTATTATTTATTTAAATTCCGTAGTAAGACGTTGTGTCCATTCAATTGTTCAGAGTTTCTTTGTTGTTTCGTGCAAAATACTGGATTTCTATTCACAATATCCGATTATGAGGTTTACAAACAATTAGAATTCTCAATCTCTTACTGACTTCTAAGGAGATAGAATTTTCAGATACATCCATTAGTTTGTAAGGGCTTCAATGCAGACTTGATGGGATCAAATGCTGTTCATGTACCTTTATCTTTGGAAGCTAAAGCGGAGGCTCGTTTCTTATGTTTTGCTCATATGAATCTCTTGTCTCCAAGCCTATTGGGAGTCTTTTCCGTACCAACTCAAGAATGCTTATCGGATCTATTTATAACGATCGGGAATAGTACCGAGGGATTGTGCAAATCTGTATAATCATACGATATGTGGCTGGAAACTACCAAAATTAAAAAAGGGGACACGAAAAAAAATGACTATAGGTATCCGAAAAAGAAAGGACCCTTATGTTTCTAGTCTATGATGCACTTGAGATTATCAACAGAAACGAATTAGTTTAGATAGTCCTTGTGCTCGATGGGAAAATAGATCAACGTGTCATTGGCTCAAGAGAAGTTCCCCATC
>PYDT01001543.1:0-23989 GCA_004837865.1 Musa balbisiana
TGGGGGCTCTTCCAATTGAGAATAATCATCGACCTGCACGAAGAAAAGGTCTAATCTATGTCTTTAGTTATTCTTTAAACCCATATTCGTTATTGAGCAGATAGCCAAGCATTTCATCGCATGCGTATTTTTTTATTTTCCGATGGATTTACATGGTTTCATTCAATGAAATTGTTTTGATGTAGTTAGTAATAGACTCTGGTAGTTTCGCACGTTCAAGCATTCTTGTCATTAGTGCAGTTCATATCATCCATACATAGTGTTGCTCTACGATTTCATTCTTCCATGTTTCAGCAGTAGCAACTGTTCCATGGAGCAAGGTCCCAAAATATGAATAAAAAATGTTTCCACACTCTACCACCCGTCCCGTCTGTTCCACTTAATCCCTTTTTTCATGGCCACATATCTTTACGGCTAAATGAATGGGAAATCTTTCTCCTGTTCACGATCAATGTTTCATTTCATCCGAGAAAAGCCATCCCTTTCTGCACATTGTCTTTTGTTTATGTGATCCAATAGCGTTCCGTTGATAGGAACAGATTTGATAAATACTGATACTCTCGGATAGGTATTGCAGGAAAGATCCATTAGATAAGGACTAGTGCTTCTAAGCCATCCTGGCGATGACTCCACATTAATTCGAAGTACCCGTTCCTTGTCGATTCCTTGATGAACCGAGCATTTATACATAGATGTACATGTTTTGTTTGGAGTCATAACACCTTTGACCTCTCTCATCCTGCAAATGACTTCTCGACGTGAAAACACGAGACAAAGGGCTGCTCTTTGAATATGAAAAATAATGGATCCGCAGTCCCAAATAATTGGCTTCTCGAACAAAGCCTTGTTCTTTTGAAATCTATCTCGTGTCTGTACTGCATGGTTTGCACTCTGCAGAACCTGCCGAATCATTCTCTTGCAGCTCATCCTCTTCATGATAAAAGGTCCGCTTGCCCCGAGCCCATAGAGACAAGTGGGCTTTTTTCAATACATCACATAGTGTGCCACAAGGTCGCCATATCAGGAGCCCAACCTATGTGATTGAATATCCCCCTTTATCTGTTTTCAGTTCGAAGCGCCCTCTTCCTCTTCTTCAACTCCGATTCGTAGTTTTCATATAGAAATCTCTGATCAACGATAGAACAAGATCTGTTTTGCATCATATGCTAACTGTTCGGACCGAAGAAGAATGTCACTCGATTATTATCAAACTGACTGCATCTTTTCTTTCCGTGAGGTCCCACCAGAGCGCCTTCTACTTCTAGTAGGCCATGACCTAGATCAAATCATTCCAACGAATCTATAAGAAGTGATCCGTTTTTTTCATCAGGTCCGGTGAAGACCATATCTTGAGTCGAACCGATCCGGCAGAACAACTCAAAGATAAAGAAGTAGCGTTAATTTCTTCATGCCGTGTCCAAGTTCGAAGTACCATTTGTACAAATAATAATCCCCTTCTGATCTCTTCTTCATATAATATATCGAGGATATATGGGGCAATATTCTAAGTACATTTTGGTTCAACAGCCCTTCCTATCTGATAGAAAAGGATCCCCATGATCCTTACCCGATCTACCCGGGATCGCAATCCCAAGTTTGTCTATGAAGAGCTAATCTAATTGTATTAGTTTCCTATAATTGGATTTCTTTCTCGGTGTAATACTAATTGATAGGGCATCATTGATAGTCTACAAGATCTCCGTTTTTTACATTGGAACCCAGGTTATGTGACCCCAATCCGTTAGTACATGGAACATTTTCTTTTCCAAGTGAAATCCCCTAGTATATTAAGAATTAAAAAGTGCTTTCGTTGTTGCTGATAGAAGCTCGTATCGTAATGCATGTATTTAATTTATTCGAGCTATTAGAGCGGGATCCACTTTTTGGGGAATATGAGATCGAAGCAATAACAAGAATATTTCTAGTGGAACCTCTTTTTCACATCTCTGGAGAGATAGTTCTCTATAGACTAGGGATCAGTAGTCGACTCATTCCATACAGATCATTAATGTTTGGAATCCATATTATGCAAGGAGACATTGCTTTTTCTAATCGAATTGCGGTGCTTCAATCGGTCTATTTTCGGCGTCATATACCTAGTTATCAGCTCCGTATCAAGGTCATCATCAATAATCGTCACTATCATCAATATCGTATCGTTCACTATCTCAATACGATATCGTCACTAATCACTATCCTCAAAATCGATATCACAATAAATAATCTTTAGGCTTGTATCCGGGAACTTTTCGGAAATACCGTAAGAAAGGACTAGGGGTTTGTCGCTAGTATTTGACCAAATAGTATCGTCCAGTTTCCTCTAGAACCTAATCCTAAATACTCCTAGACGGTGAAGGGCTAAAGCGAGCGGAAAAGGGTTTTCCCATGATATGGTAAATGAAACTATTAGCCCCACACGGTTTGTGAATAATAATTGTCTGATAATGAGCAATGAATATTCCGTCTTTCTGCTAACCGATCCTTGAAACTCATACCTTCATTATATACTTGGTCAACTCAAGTATCGTAAGTAAATTGATCCCGTTGGTAAATCATTTGATAACAAGTCATTCTTTGCTTAAATATCACTATGATTCAGACTCAATAGAATTTGATCACTCTTTGTTCTGTCCGTTAGGGGAGAACTGAACCAGAATTCTCTTTCTTCATCATCAATCGAATCACTGTTCGCGACCCCGGATCTATTTTCTCATCAATCCAAGCACCGTTCAACCTTGTTTTCTTTTTCTTATCAATGAATGATCCTTTACGTGTACACTTAGATGTCTCGTATTTTCTGCTAAAAATTGAGTCGATGTGGATGTATTGGTATATACTTATGAATTGATGGGAGTTGAGAGGATACTTATGAGATCGATTAGATGATATTCAAATATCTTCTAGAACGATGATTTACCCCACAAGCCGACCAATAGCATGTTGCCCACCAAAGCAAAAGCAAAACCCCGTATTTCTCGAGAATCTCCTAATGGTTTCAGACAACAAAGAGAGTTCTAACCCGAAGAAGTCAGTTCAGATGTAGTATACCCTCCAAAAGTTGTCGCACTCCATCAGTATGATGGCATCATCAAGAGGTGATCTTTTCTAACTCTGTCTGTAACTCACTCGAGGCCTTGGGAACAAAGATAGATGTAACAACGAGATATCCAGCAAACGAAGAAGGAAAAAGATTGAATAGAGGAACTCCAACTCCCAGCCATTTGTTTGATCTCAGTTGTCCATATCAATGAAGGGTGACTCATTATTTCGATGAATCTTCCTTCGGACAGAAGAAATTGTGTAAACACTCGTACTCCTCTCGAAATCTCACTTATCAGAGTCCATTGTGGAGAATTTCTGAGCGTGGCCATGATATATCTGATCCCTGCATATATCCTGTTAAAAATGGATACAAATTTTAAATGGATACAAATTTGTGACTGCTACTTAGTTCGACCATGGGTCTGAAATTAATCTAACGGGTTGCAATTTATATATTTGCACTCGGTCGAAGTAAGGAACCCATGGCATATATGTTTGGAACGGATCACCATTTTGTTTGGAACAGATTCATTTTGAGAGATTTGTAAAAGCCTAATCTCGTGAAAGGTGCTATACATCTGCCGTTTCTCAAACGCATTTCTTTAGAGAAAGACTCTTTCCGTTTTTTTTTTTCCTCTTTCCGGATTGTATATATTTCTCAGACACATGGCGTGGAATCAAACCCATGTTTAATTGACACAGGTGTGGGAGATACCGATGCAAGTTCTTCCCTTTCTGAATCAGATATATTCAATCTGAAGGCTGCAAGTGTCTTCCAAAATTGCTCTTTTTTCTCTGTTAGAGGTGTTGCAGAAATGTCTGCGATCGATAAATAGCTCTACGACGATGGCGCGATCGGAAAGTGAAAACGAAAGATTTGTACAAGTTATCGGTTTTGTCACACTTTGTGGAAGAATCGTTAGGTATGAATATGGTTTAGATCCACCTGTGCCTCTATGGTGAAATAGTCTCTCTCCCTCCAAAAAATATGTTTTTTTTTACCGGACTCCGAAAGAAAATATGTTGTTGCGAAATGAACAAGGTAGTGAGAATGGTCCATATGTAAATCAATAATATTGAACGGGTCTTTTTTCAGCATAAAAAGGGCATCTTTTTTACAATAGAACCAGAAGGATTTGTCTCATTCAAGAATCGAAGTCGATTGCTTTATAAAAAGAAGATATCACTGAACTTCGATAAATGGTTTCACGGATTCAGCAAGTTGTCTCGATCATGGAATATCAGTGAAAATAGGATCCGTGTTAATCAAGGATTTCCTGCGATTATTTTCTAAGTATATAATGAGTCAATCATCCACTCTGGTATCTTTTGAACAAACATGGTAATGTTGTTTCCATTGAAAATACTTCCGTCTTTGGAAGTATCATGATCATCCAATAAGAAGGTTTCAATTTATTCAAATGAACGATTGACACCTATTGATTCTAAACAACTGATGGCGAGTGATCATCGGACCTTTCAATTCACGGATGTGGATCTCGGACCTATGATGGGGAGATTCCGATCTCACAAAGAAAGGGAAGTGACTTGGACAAAACGCGGAAGTGACTTGGACAAAAAGGAATGACTTGGCCAAAAGAGAACGAAGTTACTGACAAAAGAAACGAATTGAGTAACAATTTTGTGTTGTCGATAGCTCTCCATCAATCGATCTTGTTAATACTAACCGTCGAACACTACTTGAAACTCTGTTCTTCTGTATCATAAAACGAATGTTCCAAATGTTCCTCGGGAACGTCTTTGCTCTCATTGGACCCATTTGTTTCTATTATGATCCCGATTCATGATCTCTCGGTTCGAAAAAAAGAGGAATCAACACCATTTTCTTTCTGAACTCTTTTTCAAATCGATAAATGTTTGTTGATCGTATATTTCATTATATTTTTAGATTCATATAATCATTGCCTATTTGACCCTTTGAATTCATATTCAATTGCGATGATCTATTCATTAAAAGAATCGATTAGATACCTTCTTATGTACCCATTATGGGCTATTTGGATTTGAATCAGATTTCGGATCAATCTTATATGATTGACTGCCGTCCCTTATGTTGTGCTAGCAAAATACCGCTGTTTTTAGTTTTGGATCTTCCGACATTCCGCAGTTCTCCGGACCGATTTTTTTCTGATCCTCATAAAAAGATTCATTCCTTCATAAAACAGAGGAGGGTAAACCAATAAGATTCTTTTTCGATTCATCTCTGGAGTTGAATACCTCATGCAACGATTTTTTTTGATCCAACCCGATAGGAATCAAGAGAAAAGGGCAAATCCCTATGATACACCAGATCCGGCTCGTATGATAGAGTGAAAGATCTCTGCCATTTCTTGAAATCTCTCTTCGATTCAAAATCGTGGTGTAACGTGGTATCCCCTTTTGTTCGGTATGGAATATATGAAATAAATCAAAAAATGGATTTTTTGTTCAAGAATGAAATCTTATTGAACTGTCCATATCCTGGTTCGCCTTCGGAAACCATATCACATCCCGGATCTGATAAATAGTACTTGAGACGGTATTTTTTTTGTAAATCCATCATTATCTTGATATAATCAACCAGTTCTTTATTTCCAATCGCTGGAAGGGACACCAAGAAACATCTTTTTTTTTCTTCAAAAATTTTCTGATCTCGTAGTGAACCTCCAATAGGATTCGAACCCAGATGAGTTCTGACCAGTCTGTAGAGAAAAAAGAAACGAATTGATCTTGTAGGATTCCCAAGAAATTCTTCGATTTCTTCCGGAAGCAATGATTATTCTCGGCTTTCACGTTCCGTGAATAGCCTGACAGGTGGTGAGGAGATCCAAAAAGGCAGTTCGGGAATCGGTCTGTCCTATCTCTGTTCTTTTCCGTTTGAGAAAGGAAGGATCCCAAAGAATCGATCTTTCTTTTAGTTGCGAATGTCTTTTGATCGTCCATGTGGGAATATTCGGAATCCTCTTTCTAATGGAATCGAACTGATCTCCTGGATTGATCAGAAGACCTTCAATTGGCTAGAATCCCTTACTTGAACGAAATAATCTTGGTTGACTCATATGACATATTTGACAATACATTCCGTACCTTCTAAAAACCGACTCCTTGTTTACCAACACACATTGTCCTAAAACCAAATCAAATTCTCTCTCGATACGTTTTCCATCAAAAAATCCGATTCTGCTGTTCTCCCCTACCACTCACGAAGAGATCTTGGTCGGAATTGCTCACATATGAAATTGAAACACAATTTTTTGCAATAAATACCCCCCTTGTTTCTCGAGACTAGATGGGAAACATGCTCAATATCATTTGATTGAATAGTTGCCTCAGCTCCTTGTTGTTTTGAAGAAACCCTCTCCTTCAATTGGTCTTTTTTCACGAAAATCATACATGGATAACAAATCAGTCCCTTTCCCTAAATTCGAATAGCTGTCCCAAATCTAAGTTGATTAGTTTCGCTTCTCCTCGGAGAAAGACGATCAAAAACAATCCCAATCATGTCCTTTGCGATCGGATCAATCTTATAGGATAAAAAAAGAAACTCCATATTTCGCTATTTTCTCTTTGAATGAGATCTTAATTCCAAGCTACGGTTTCATTAGATATCTTACAACTATAATCCCTCTTTTTTCCATCCGGTCCTCCGTCCACCCCACCGCGACCTCCTTTAGATTCAGCATGATACACTTTTTTTATTATTGGGGAGAACCAAGTACGCTCTTGCGGATGCATGAAACAAATCTCAGAAATCTTTTTTTCCCTTTTGGAAGATACAGGACCCCGAAAAAAAACCCAAATCAACCATGGCTTTGGAACCCTAAAAGATTCTTCCAAGTCCTCATTTCGGTTCCAATTGATTCATAGGTATAGAAAAGGCTCCATCAAATGAGATTTTTCTTTTCGACCAGCTTTCGATTGTTAAACTAATATAAGGAACGCTACTACAAGCGTGACACACCTTTTGATTACACTTTGATCATGACATATCGATTGCTTGTTGATACCCTGCTAATACGTGAAGTATGGTACTCCAATTCGGGGGTCAAAAAATTTCATAAAGCGTTCTTGATGGAAAAAATGTAATTTGATCCACGAATCTAAGAATAGTGGGAGAATTCTTGATCCTCTCAATAGCTCTCCTCAATCGCGATCCAGAATTTGAAATTGATGTCGTCCCATCATCCCTCCTAAAATTTTTATTTCACTAAGATTTTATTTCAATTGGGAATTTGGTTATTTATACATTTACGATATACTTATATAGGGGGGGGACGATATACTTAGTTTTACGATATAACTTATTTATACGATATACTTATTTATATAAATTTTACGATTACCTTTTTCATACGACATTAACTTATTTATACGAATATACTTTGTCGATCTACTTATTTATACGATATAACTTATTTACGATATACTTATTTACGATATACCTTTTTTGTTAAATTTATACCTTTATACTATATACTTAGTTTATACGATATACTATTTATACGATTACTTATTTACGATATACTTATTTAAATACGATCGACTTATTTACGATATACTAAGTTATTTACGATATACTTTTACGATAACTTGTTATACTGATATACTTATTTTTACGATATTATTTACGTATACAATGATGCTCTTTAAGCTCCATGGCTGAATGGTAAGCTCCCCACTCATTAATGGCAAATTCGTATGTTCAATTCCTTCTGTATGCACACCAATGGGAACGGTTCAATAGTCTATTGGAGTGGGCTCTGTATCAATGGAATGCTCATCATCCTCCATAACGAAATTGGTAGTGTTATGATTCATAGCCATAACATATGAACATAAAACTAGAATTCTTATCGATACTGGGGAACTCATAGGGAAGAATGGTTTATGTTGAATCAAATATGCAATTATTTACAGAAAAAAGTATTCGGTTCATGGGACAATCATTACTTCTAATGTCGAACAGAGGCACTAGGCCAGAACTAAAGCATTGGTCGAACTCTTCTTTGGTGTCAAGGTAATAGCTATGAATAGTCATCGACTCCCGGAAAGGGTAAAGATGGGACCTGATTATTTGACATACATTGCATTACCTACTATGTCAGTACGCTTCAACCGTGTTATTCTATTCCCCTCTTATAGAGAAAAGAACTTAAGCAAAATACTTAATACACGGGCGATACATTTATACAAACCTTCTCCCGCCCGAGCACACTCCATGGAGCCGTAAACATTCAAGTGAAATCCATCCACGAATAATTTTGATCTATGGACAGCATCGTTGTAGTAAAGGGGTCGTAATGCAAGGAATATTACCGCCTGCATAGAGGGGAGGGTCATAAGCTCTATACCGTAAAATCGATTTTCCGACGGAATGAAAAAGACATATCTGTTAGAATGTAACCATAGAATATAGACCCAATGAATGCATCATTTTGTCCTCATAACACTATTGGGATGTGAGAAGAGAATATATTTTACATCCCAATGGTATCATTGGAGATACCATTGTTTCTGGTACAGAAGTTTCCTATATTACAATGGGAATGCCTAACTCTTTGAGTGCGGTTTGAACTATTGATTTTACGTAATTGGAAGATACCATTAGGTTTACGACTAAAACCTAAATCATCACTGATCCAATTTATTACCTCTCTGATAGACCTCAACAGAAAACGGTTGAAACGGCGCAAGTGATTGAGTTCAGTAGTTCCTCAGAAATTATTGACTCTAGAGATATGGTAATATGGAGAAGACAAATTGTTTGAAGCATCGCACAGAACCGGAAGCGCCCCTTGTTTCAAAGAGAGAGACGGGTTTTATTCACATTTTTTGATGGTCAGAGGCGACTTTAAGCTAAGGCAAGTGGAATTAAGATCACCCCCGGACAAGAGAGATGTCTCCTACTTTGTACCCGTAATATGTGGAAGTAATCGACGTAATTTCATAAGTCTTTCGGTGCTGATGCTACATGAAGACAAACGCCAGATGACGGAACGGGGAGACCTAGCTGAAAGATCTAACAATTATTGATTCAGCAGATTTGATTCCTATATTCCACTCATGTGGTACTTCAATAAACGATTATATAAGATCCATACTGTCTAGATATCATATATACATCTAGAAAGCCGTATGCTTTGGAAGAAGCTTGTACGTTTTGGGAAGGGTTTTATTGATAAAAAAGAAGAATCTACGCTGTCACCGTATTCCCTTAGCACGGCCATACATAACCTAGAAATCACACTTGAAGTTGGACATTAGCTATAGCAAGGCATGTGCTGGACGAACCTGATGCAAAAAGGGTAAACGGTACACATAAGATTACCATCTGGGAGGTCCGTTTGATATCCAAAAACTGCTTAGCAAAAAGCGGAAATTGGGTATGTTTGGGTGAAACCAAAAGTTGGGTAGACCGATCTAGGGTTGTCTAGGTAAGCTGCCTGTAGTAAGAGGATGTAGTTATGAACCCTGTAGACCATCCCCATGGGCGGTTATGGGAGAGTCGCCCAATCTTATAAAAAACCCACCACCCCTTGGGGTTTCCTGCGCTTGGAAGAAGAAGTAGGAAAAGGAAAAAATATAGTGATAGTTTTATTCTTCGTCGCCGTAATAGATATTGTAAAATATAATTTTTGTCATTTTGACAAATCATGTATGGCGACGACGGCATTGAACCGCCGCTCATGGTGGATTCACAATCCCTCTTGATCCCTTGGCTACATCCGCCCCCTTTTTCACTAAGGATTTTATCTTTTTTCCATCATCTTATTGTATTATTCTTGCCCCTCCATACTTAACTTAGATCGAGATATTGGACATGATGCCAATCTTTAAAATAAAAATGTAAGAAAAAGGAGTAATACCCTGTGACATGACACGTTCGCTCAAAAAAAACCCTTTTGTACTAACCATTTATCGGAAAAAAATGGAAAACTCAACATGAGGGAGAGAAAAATATAAGTAACTTGGTCTCCGGGCCTCCTACCATTATACCCACAATGATTGTGCCATACAATCGCTATTCATAATGGAAAGAACATTTACCTATTGGTATATACATCGTATGTAGTCACCAGAATTTTGGGAGAATTCGCGCCTCTTTTACTTTTGCGAGACATGGCCAAGAAACGATAATACACTCGTCGTTAAGTTAATTTAAAGTTTCATTTTAATATTAAATAAAACATTTTTATATTAAATAAATAAACAATAAAAAACATTGTCATATTAAAATAAAAATATAAAATCTAATTAAAATAAAAAAAAGTTGAATTGAAAAATAAACTTTTTTTTGTGCAACAAAAATAAAGTATCAAACAAGTGTGTTCTCATTAGTTGGGGTATAGGATAACCTTAGGTAAGAACTCGTTCGGTAAAGAAGTAAAAATTTTAGCTAACTATATGTAGTATGTCTGTTTTCCAAAGCGCGAAGAGTAATTGATCAGATTCGTCGGACGTTCCTATGAAGAACACGTATGATACGAACTCCTCATTATCGAGCATCTTAATCCCATTTTAAAAATTGTTTTATTCTTCAGCACAAATGCTAGTCATAATATGGGTTTGAACGAAGCTGATTCATTCTTAAGTGAAGCCAAAGTTATAGGATACCCTGGTGAAAATTCACGACCTCGCGCTCGAGGACGTAGTTTATCCGATAAAAACCTACGTTGTCATATAACAATTGTAGATTAAGGATAAATCTAAATTATTTTAGTGATCTCGATGTTAGATTCATCATAGTAAAAATAGTAAACTAACATATATGGATGGAAGAAAATATAATAGGAAAATATGGGACAAAAAATAAATCCGACTTGGTTTCAGACTTGTACAACCCAACGTCATCATTCCTTTTGGTTCGCACCACCAAAAAATTTTCTGTGGGTTTACAGGAGATGAAAAAATACGGAATTGTATCAGAACTAGTACAAAAAAGATGAGAATTTCCTCGGTTTCGAATGAATCGCTCGTATAGGCATTAAAAAAGAATTTATTGTATCCGAGCATAATCTTATTGGTTTCAAATTAGTTAATGAGGGCCAACACGAGGAATCGCAGAATTACAGATTAATTACAAAAAAATTTAATTCTGTGGACGAAGACTCAACATGTGCTATCCAAGATTTGAAAACCCTATGGGCAACCTAATATTCTTGCGGATATTATAGCTTTGACATTAAAAATCGAGTTTCGTTTCGAAAGCAATGAAAAAGGCTATTGGATTAGCTGAACACGGATACAAAGAAGCAGTACAACTTGCGGTCGGAGTTGACGAACAGAAATTGCCACGTGTCGAATGGATCAGAGAAGGGCAGGGTTCCCCTCAACAATTCGCGCTAAAATTGATCATTGTTTTCCCTATATCAATTCGACTACTATGGATTATTAGGCTCAAATTTGGATATTTTTGGACAGGAATAATAGACCTTTGAATTTATCTTGCCATTCTGGCCGTGATAGAACCAGAAATAACAAACTGTTTCTTCTTTTTCCCGTAAATCAAACAAATGAGCAATTCTAATTCTATAAAGTGTTGCATAAAATTCGATTGACCATTTGTTATAATTGCTATGCTTAGTGTGTGACTCGTTAATTTTTCTTTAGGTTTAGAATTGGATAAAACAAAATAGACTACCCTACTTAAACTTAATAACTATATATATAAATAATACAAAAATAAACAAAAATAAACTAATAACCAACTAATTGCTTCGTATTGGTCGAGATCCCAATAAAAGTCCTATATAATGAGTGATCATCAATAGTTGCGCCTGCAACTACAATTCTTTTCATAAAAACAATCTGATTATGGGTTGTGAAACAAAATAAAGGGATGTGGTAAATGGAAGAATGATAGAGAGAGAACAAAAATATCCATGATTATTGATTCCAATATGTATGGTCCTAGGTGAATTTAACCTCATAAAAGGCAATGTTATAAAGCATCAATACGGAAGATATAACTAAAATAAAGAGCCTCGGTTATAAAAACTAAGGAGATTGACTCGAGAAGAATTGTGTTGGTGCGTCCTTTCAGAGTTCAGGCCTAACCATTAATTGGAGAAGCTATGGGAACGACGGAACCTGTGGACTGCATAGGGATTCTACTGAACGATCCGAATAATCATGGTTGGATGGCGGAACGAACCGAGAAAAATTTATTATTCTGAGAAGTCATGGTTGCCTAGTAATCCAACATAAGAGTCAATATTCGCCCGGCGAAAACCTTTTTTATTGAGATTAACATTACAATTAGTGTTGGTCCAGCATTTGATAAGGGTAAAAATAGGCTCAGGATCGTTATAAAATAAAAGCTTATCTATAGTAAAAAAGCTACTTAAA
Source organism: Musa balbisiana (assembly GCA_004837865.1). NCBI lineage: Eukaryota > Viridiplantae > Streptophyta > Magnoliopsida > Zingiberales > Musaceae > Musa > Musa balbisiana. The sequence continues at coordinate 12,391 of PYDT01001543.1, forward strand.
TTTTATTCGAATCTATAATTTATATCTTATACCATATTCCTAACATATTTCTAGCTATATATCCTATAACATCTTCCTGTAGAACAAAAAATTAATATAAATAATGTCTTAGTGGTTACTGGTTTATTAAATTTATTAAATACATGCGTATCCTTTAATTTATTGATCCCTTTCATTCGCGAGGAAGCTGGATTAGAAGAAACTCTCTGTCCGGTTTCTGTAGTATAGATGGAATTACGAAACGACTACCATCACTATAACCCCAAAAGAACCCGGATTTCGTTCGAAACAACATAGAGGAAGAATGAAGGAATTCTTGTCGGGCATTCTTATTGTTCGGCGATACCTCTTCAGGCACTTGAACCCCTGGATCACGCTAGACAAATAGGCAGCGGGGCGAAGAGCAATGACCGAGATGCCGTCGTGGTGGAAAAAATATGGTTACGACCGTTATTCCCGACAAACCTGTTACAGTAATACCTGCGAAACCACTTATGGGTTCGGTGGAAGGATCCCCCGATATTGGGGTATCCGGTTGTTAAACCAGTCGAATACTTTATTAAATGGCGGATTCAAAGCTGTATCCCAAGCAGCATTTCACTACTCGTCCCAATGCCCTATACGAGGCTCAATTTGTCAGGATAGTATGTAGAACGGTAAAACAGTTGTATTGATGATGAAAAACCACGGCACGTTTATTTATTTCTGGACAGAGATATTCCTTTTTTCCTTCATCCTTGCATTAAATACGGATTCCCAATAAAATGATATGCTTCAACCTCCAGACGACCTTTTGAATGTATCGGTACAGCGGAGCTCGAGAATTGATGTGGTTTCAATCATAGGACTGGTAATCATCGATAGCTCATATTGGTTACGTTATTGTTGCTGTAATCAAAATGAAGCAGTGCCTAATATGCCAGCAGAAAGATCGAAAAATAATTAGGCTGTAATGTACTTACTGTAAAGAACTCAAACGTGACAACGGTATGGATAATACGATATGATGACAATGCTGCTGTTTGTCATTGGATCAAGAAGGAAATCCAAAAGAACTCGAGTTTTTGGTCGATCCGCTCTGGGAATTGAGACAGTTATTTACTAAAATATTTCAATTGGCCCCGATTTATTATAATACTAACAGATTGACTATGATCTAATCAGACATTCAACTAGATCAAAATTTTAGTATAATCAATTTAGTAGATTAGTAGATTGTGTCTCAGCATATACTTTTGTAATAATATATTTTATAATACAAAAAAAAAATAAGAAGTAAAATAAAACAACCGGAAAAAAAGGAACATGTTTGATTATATCAAAATTTGGAGGCCACCATAAATATTTCGTCGGGGAAGAACTATTGCCGATATAATAACTTCTATAAGAATGCTGACAATAATAAAGAAAGGAACGGTTCGAATAAGCATCTACTAAGATCACCGAAAATATTTGAAAACTTCTCGGAATGTTTATGAAAACGTTCGGAAACATCAGGAAGGTAACACTTTTTCTTGGTTTTCACTCTGGCGACTAGAAAGACGATGAAAAGAAGTGAGGCACAGAACTATTTTAAAGCGATCAGCCGACCCGGTTTACGAATTTATTCCCGACGGATCACCAAATTCCATATAGATTTTAGGTGTAATATGAATTGTAATTCTTCTACTGTCCGCGAGGTATTAATGACATATCGAGAAGCTTCTACGAGAAAACATTGGAGTCGACCTTTTTGTTTATATAAGGGTGAGCCCCTCCTCTGGTATCCTATTTTCCTCTCTAACTTCCTATTTGTGAAATAGAGAGGAAAAGTTAGTTATATAACTCTTCCTCCATTAGTTGATACGTCAAGGAGTTACCTGGAAATGAAAGAACAAAAATTTTATTCATGAAGGTTTAATTACTGAATCACTTCCCAACGGTATGTTTCGTTCCGCCTAGATAATCAAAGTGTAATTCTACAGTTATGTTTCGGGAAGGATCCGTCGCAGTTTTTAACGGATACTACCGGGATAGAGGTCAAAATTGAAGTAAGTTGTTATGAGTCACTCAGGGAGCGTATCATTTATATAGCTTTCGCAACAAAGATCGAATTGATTAGGTGATTGTAAAAAATCATGTCCTTTATGACGATACATTTCGCAAGTTTAAAATGAGATACAATGCGAAGTAAAAAAAATCAGATACTTATTTTCTTCCAAGAATGGATGCAAAATTAAGGTAAGGAATAAGAAATATGAAAATAGGCTTCCGTCGTAAAATTTTGAAACATGCGAACGGATCGCGTTAGGCGCGGACGAATATAGTGTGTTCCAATCCGAGAACCTAAACGAGACAAGGATAACTTTCTAAAAAAGACCTTTCTAAAAGAGACAAAATAAAGGATTTCTTTGTAAATGAATGGATATTTCCGTATCTTTTCTTCCGTATATTTCTGACTTAATTTATAAATGAGAAACTATACAAAAGCTATACCCAATCGGTTTCACGTAGAATGGGCGGATGGGTCACGTAAGCATGGCGTAGAATCCCAAAAGGAATTAGTCACGTTCAAGCAAGTCAACAAACCATTGTAGGCTGTTACAGGATGTACGAGTTTGGGTGGTTTCTTCTTTTGGCCTCCTGCTGGTACTAGGAACTTTCTTCTTCCCGGATTCAAAGTGACATAAGAGGGACACCCTATTCTGCCTCCAGCGGCGGCATAATGCTATTCGTACAGTAGTTAATCAGGTAGCAACGAGCAGAAGTTATGATAAAGGTCCTGTCTCGGAATAGCTGCAGCATTACGAGCCATTCGTAGAAGTGGTATACTATATTTCGTACGTGATGTACCCTATCACATAATGGATGTCGACCCCCTTTTAAAATAAGACGTGTGTAGAAAGTAAGAAAAAAACAGATTCAAGAGAAATAAATGATTCATGATCTGATCAAACTAGTAGTAGTCTAGTATGGTTCGAGATTAAGTAAGCAGGACCAACTCGAACACTACATGGAGGTGTGTTTGATCGATAGTAGACATTTAAACGTCTTTATTATGGTCCTTTTCGTTCTTCCCCGCTTAGAAAAGGGTCAAGCTGATACTATAGGTAATTTTTCCAATGGCGAAGGGCTTTTACTTGGGAATGAAGAACATGTATCACAGTGCAAACTCTGAGAAAGTGCCTCATGAATATTCTACGTAATAGGTATTGAAGAAATCGGTCATCATTTTACTAAGTTTTGAAAGAATTGTAATTGAGAAGTAATATATATTGGTTTAGAGACCATCCATTTTGCGCCAGGGGCGCCTAAAGACGTACCGCTCAGATCTCAATCTCACCACCTTCGGGGAAATGTTGACACAACACAACATATACTAACCGACGAACCATTGGATTGGTGTATTGGATTACAAATCAGGCGAGATCGTGATATCGTACGAAACCACAACTAACTCTAAAAATTGAAGTTATCCGATAGAGGCTTTATCCTATGCCTGTTTCGAAAATGCGATCATAAGTATTCATTCTTATGGGATGGGATGAAACACAAGAAGATCTTTTTTCTAGAAATATGGACGAATGGAAATTTTAACGCCTAAGAAATCACTTTATGGAAGCTTCTCTAGCTTCTCCGTAATTTAATTGATTTATTTAGTCCTTTTCTACATGGCGGAGGAGAGACATATTTCAAGAAAATAAAAACAGTTTTACTCTACCATTTTTTTACCTTTCAAGTAGATTAACCATCTAAGAAAAACAAAAAAAATTCCATTGAAATGTATTTTTATTTGACCCTCAGAATTACCTTCCCTGACCATAATTGTCTCAAACGGGTCCAATATACCACCACTTATTGACCCTTGGATAAGAGGCAGAAGATCTTATGACATGAATATTTTCGCCATAGAAGATGTAAAAAGCTATCGGACACTCTACTAAAAGCATTTCGCAATTGATTTACCCTAAGAACACTTTTAAGTGTTAAAATCCATTATAATTATTTCAATCTTCTTTTTTCTAATAAAAATAGAAAGACATTTATAAGAAAAAGGAAGAAAATTTGTTTTTAATCTTTTTGGCAAATCCGTCATGTTTCGGAATGTCATATAAAATTAATGTATCTAAGAATAGTGACTTTGAAGTCACTATTCTTAGATTTACATTAATAATTTCATGGTTGTCACGTTTGAATCAATTACAAAGCCCTAAAGTTAGGCGATTTTATCAATAGTTAATGTTGCTCCAATCACCTACCAAAGAGCACTGCTGTACCGAGCAAAAAGACTGTGTAAGCTACTGGACGCGAATGGGATTTGGAATTTTATTAACATTCTCCAAAAAGGACTGTCATAATCCCGTTTGTACTGAACCATTAAAAGAACACCTAATAAAGTATTGGGTACTGGTCGGAGTATTTTGAAATACGGAAAAATACCTTCGGTAATATTTCCAAAGGAGTTGCAAAATGGATCCGCCGGTTCACCACTCGTGACGGGTCTAGAACTGCAACCTACATTACATGCAATAGTACCCTAGAATACTACTGGAAAAATTATAAAAGATCATTGTCCATGCGGGTTCTCCCTAATAATTATTCCCCTCCCTTTAGCCAGATTAGCTCTTAATACAGGATCGTTCAAGTCAGTTTCTTTGTTATTGGGAATAGTGAATTCTTATGGATCCATCCCCCGAAGGACCGGACATTATATTTTTTCATCATCCGGCTCGATCAAGAAATAAAGGAATGGCAGAAAATAGCTCCATATAAAATCTAGTTTTTCTACATATGCCCCACATATCTATATATAATGAGCTATGTAACAAGATTTACCAGATTCGGCATTTCCGGAGTTGCAACTATCTTGCAACTATTCAGTTCTTACAGGTACATCTCATATCCAAGGTCTTAAAATTTGATCATGATCACGTGCTTTTTTTGGATTGTCTCATTCTTTTGTTGGTGTTTATCCCCCACCATCTCATTTCTTACATACACAAAGTATTTACTTGTTACAATACAGTCAGCCTCTGGCTTCCTTATATCTCTTATTTCACTTCCGATAGTATTAATCGATCGGGATCGATGCAGAGGAATAATGCCTTTCTACACTACCGATAAGAAGTGAATAGACAGAACCTTGATCATGCCACATCCGTATTTTATTCTACGCGGGATCTCTTACGAGGCCTGTCATGCATTAACATGATTCAGGTATGATCATGAAACGGTTCTCCCCAAACGAACCGCCCTATCCTCTGCTACCTAGGGGCTTACGGTGGTGGTGGATGTGGAGGACACTTTGGTTTGGGGTGATTCCAATTGGCAGATAAAATAATATATCTGCATGCCTAAGCAATAGTTCAAGTCACAACACTCCCATAATCCATCCTCTCTTCGGAAAATTACTTCAACTATTCCGTAATAAATAAGGAATACAATACTTCGAGTTGAGAAAAGTATCCAAATAACCATGTCTTATGTTTTTCAATATCCCTATTCTAGCAATGAAATATTATTGTCTTCGTTCCTCCCCAGTAGATGAAATTGTATATGATCATTACAAATATTCTATGATTCTATAAAGGACCCGAAATACACTTGCTTACTTACATTGGAAAATGCCTTTAACCAAATACGGCGTAAGAAGAGGCATACAAAAGTGGTAAAACTCTAAACGAGTCAAAGTGGATTGGCCCCACTACACTTCCGGCGTAATAACCTACCAAAGTCGAATCCTATTACGGGAATGCTTCGGTACCCTTGTCACAATTTTTCTGCCCAATAACCAATTTGGTCCCCAAGTAAGAATACCATTTACACCAAAGATCCGTCAATACGCCAAACCTACACTTTAACCCAAGTTAATTCGCGGGTTTTTTTTAAATCACCTGTGGTACACACGAAATACGTGCAAGATCATCATCCGAACCTTCATACGTGCCTGACCATGATGAACTGATCGGATTAACCAACCGAACAGTTGGCCTCAGTTCATTATGTATTGAACAGAGGAAAAATCCTCTGTAACGGTTTGGACTTTAGTAAAGTCATAGCAAAACCTGTAGCTACTTGTACTAAAAACACGTAAGTGTGATCCCCCCTAAAAATAAAATATTTGACATGAGGAAGGACACATATTTACTAGTTATACATCTCAACGCCTGAATCGCAGACGTTCCTCAAACCACTCATATACTTTATTGAGATAGGTAACCCACAGGGGCCAAAGGGACCTCCCCCTCCTGAGAACCGTATATGAAAATTCATCTCGTAGGCTCAAGCATACACACAAATGCTGATCAACGGATATGTAATAGAAATTTTCAAAACTTTCTAGCTTAGCCGCTTGATTTGCCCCACCCGAATATATACGCAAGTAAAAAATCCGAAATTTTCTTCTTGTATGATAAGGCCTCAAAATATCAAGTGTTCCATCCTGTCTCTTTTGATGTTGATCATTACGGCCTTTGATCTTCTCTCCCTATTTTTTTATTGTTCGTTTATTTCCTTCTTGTTTTTTTTGTGTAATGCGGATTGATTCTTGTTTACTATTGATAGGAATTTGCCTTGTTGAGACCTAGGAATCAATTGAACCCAGATTCATCAGAACCACGATGATTTATTTAATAATTAATAAAGCAAAGCAGCCTCAGCTAAACTCAAAGGTTCTCTGAAGTAAAACCCTTTGATGATCACTTATTCGAGAATGTAATGACTCTCACAACATCTGAAAAAGGTTGTCCTTCGTTCAAGAAAAAAAAATCTGAAGGAAGAAAAATCGTTGATTGTAGGAAATATCTATTGAAATTTCTGAGTCCGGGTTTTTTTGCGAAGGTCTGAATAGTGTATTGAATCATAGGTTTTAATATTTCTTTCTTAATCTATTCATATTCTATCTAGTTATTCCGTGCTCCAGATACTAGATAACTATCCACGAAATAGAATCAGCTCGATAGAGATAACGGACCATTCTCTGTATTATCAATAGGATCAATTATAACAGTCACACACTTCATATCCGGATATACCGAAACAAATAATTCCACGTCGACTAACCAGAATGTCTAAATCTCGTTTTAAGTAAAGTAATTTTTTTGATTGAAAACTAGGCCTTCAAAGTTCTTATAAACTTAACTCATTGTAATTCCATCCAGTAAAACGGACGAATTATAAATTTCCAAAATAATAGATGGAATACCGTAATAGGGCCATTGCGACTCCCTTAATGGTGTAGTCCCCCAGCCCGGAGCTACTTTACCATTCCGAATTCAATGGTTTCAATAAATTCCCTACCAAGTAGTTTTTCTTGGCCCGATGCTAGAACTAGCCTCAAACGTTTGTGTAGCCATAAATCCTAATTTAATCAGTGGTTAGAATCTGTTGACTTTGTATACCATTCCGTTGTAGTTGTAAATAAACGATCTTATCGTAGATCCATTGTTATCTAAATTGTCTAAAAATGGAACAGCAACCCTAGTCCAGCCATCTTCATATCTGGTTTACTTGTAAGCTTTACTGGTACGCCTTATTACGCGCGTTTGGGCAACCCTCAACCAACTAAGAGATCCATTCGAAGAACCGGGGACTAGTTGAAGTAATGAGCCTCCCATATGGGGAGACTCATTACTTCAATTGAGAATCATGAAAATTATTTCATTTTTTAGTTGGAACCTTAGGCGGTTCTCGAAAAAAGATAGCGAAAAAAATTATCCCTAAAGTCGAGACTAAAAGGCATGTATAAACCAATGCTTCCATAGATTCGATCGTGGTTTACAATTATAGCTTCCCCCCTATTCATTTGGCATCAGTTTAGACCAAGAAAGCAAGAAAGAGTCAAAGAAAGATGGTGAGTCAAAGTCAAGATTTCTCAGTACCCTAACCCTATGTCAATCAAAAAAGAGGCGAAGTTCCCAGAGCAATGTTTATCGACACTTGTCTCTTTGTAGTTGGATCTCCAAGTTTTTGGAATGCTCCAATTCCACTTGAGCATCCAACTGGATCATGGCCAGCAAAACATCTCTGACAAGGTTCTAGCGTGCCATGCCAAATGTTCCGAAAAAGAAGAGCAAGCAAACGTATCATGGCCAAAAGTGAACCAACCCCTTTAGGACTGCTGCGAAAAACGCCATCAGATTTCAAAGTAGCCCCGATCCTAATTCAAAAATTTTCATCCTAATTGGGTACGTCTCTCATATTTTTTACAGTCACAGGATCACTATAACTGACTCCATTGAGTTCGCCACCATAGAACTCAACAGTTCACCTACTTGTTCAACACTATACTTTGATTCTGCCCTCTAAAAGAACATCGCTCTACCAATTCCGTCCTCCATCTACCAAACTACCGGAAATGTTTCAAAAAATGTAGGCATACGACGTACAAAAAGCTCGCGCCCTTCTTTAAGACTTAAAGACGGGTGTCCTAACCACCCAACAGCTATTCCATCCCCGTTGTCCATTGCCCTTGCTCTAATACCCCCCTTTTTGCTGGATTATTACCAATGTAATCATAAAAAGCTAATTTTTCGGGAATTTTAGACCAAGCTTCCGATACCTCAGATTTTGGTGTCCGGCGCTTAACTCGGCGATATATTTCTTGCTGAAAGTATCCCTGATCCCACTGATAACGAGTGGGACCAAATAATTCGATTGGGGTAGTTGCTGAACCATACCACATAGTTCCAGCAACAACGAAAGCTGCAAAAAAAACCCAGCATACTACTGGAAGTACAGTTTTTCCTATTGCCCCTACGTATCCTTTGTATAAGACTTTGAGCGGACGGACACTAAGATGAATAAGCCTGCTAATATGCCCAATGTACCCCGCTGCAATATGATGATAGGCTATTCCTCCGTAACAAAAGGATTCAACCTTCCGCGCCCCGCTGGACGTACAGGTTGTACTTTTCCAGTTAGTCCCATAAGTATCGGACACCCATATTTCCAGGACCATACAACCTTACATGAAATGCGCCAAAGCCAAAGCAAGCCAACCCTGAAGAATAAATGAACTTCCAAGATCTTAGCATAAAAAAATCCAAAGATGGTTTGCCCGTATTTCATCCCAGTAATATTCTAGTTCCCAATACCCCCCTGCCAGATCCTGCCAAAAGCACAACCATAAAAACACAATATGCCCCTGCCACACCTTCATAACTCCAAATACCGTGATTCGTTACGTTCGCCTGAAATACTCCAACCACCCCACGAATTGGTTATTCCTAAACGAGTCATGAGGTTATAACGAACATACCTGTCGCCACATTGGATCAGAGCGGGGTCAGAGGGATCAAAAACCGCTAATTCGTATAAAGCCATCGAACCGGCCCAACCACAACTAGGGCGTTGCTTATATGGACAGAGAAGCAAATCGACCGGGATCATTCAATACGACAGTATGAACACGATACCAAGGTCAAACCCATGGTAATAACCCTTTAGCAAAGAAAAATAGACACGATTCCACTTTATTATCGTACTTGGAAAACTATCTATGTATCTCCCTTTTCAGTAGATCCGTAGGAGAAAGGGTTAATTTTATTGACCAGTTCCATTGAAAATAATGGAACAATTCTGTTCGTAAGAACAAAGAGAAGCATATCTATTCTATACCCGAGAGTCCGCAATAGCAATGGGATGATTAGTTTTGCTACTTTAGGGAAACGAATGCGTAATACTGTTATTACTCCAACGATTGATCCGTTGTTAAATTTTTCTTTTTCATTCTGTTCCTTACTCATAAATAAACCTTCCAATTTATGTATAAAAGTCTATGTATAAAATACAATAAACAAAAAAGGGATGAAGACGATAAGCCATTGTTATGTTCCACATTAAAAGTAAGTCTAGTCTCAATTTTTTCTTTAATTTAATGCCCGTTGGTTTCCAAAGTACCTTTTCGTATTCCTGGAGAGGAAGAGCAGTTTGGGTTGACTTATAGTGCGACTTGTCAGACATATTGGGTTATATGGAATTTTACCCGTTCTCTCCCTCGATCGAAATATCCTCTGTTTCGCCTAAGAAATATTGTATGAGTAACCATCAATCATTCGGAGCGTGAAGTGCAATTAGATCAATTTATTTTATTTTGATGATCACTTAGGAGAATTCTGGTTGACTTGGAAAAATAAAAATAAAATAAAGTAATAAAGTATCCAGTGCTCCGTTTCACAGAAAATACCAACTTGGGTAATCCATGTAATGTACGATTACCGCTTGTATCATAAACGATTCTTATCCTTTATTTAAGAGTGATTTCCAACGTCCCAACAATAACAACGGAATGTATATGAGTTACTCGAATGATTGGGGAAAGGCATGAAACGATTGAAAAAAAAAAGTCGTACAAAAAGAGTGGTACTGGACGCATTTCCCTAATGTGCAAAGGAAGTCGGACAGATCTTTTCCCGTAGTTAGAAACAGAACCTAAAGAATTGAAAGGCCCATTTCAGAATAACAAGAAATTACATCGTGTTTGACAGTCGATGACAACAATACATCAATGAAGAGATTTGTTTCAATTTCAATTTCAATAAGTTCAGTAATTCTTTGTTTATAGGTAAGGACGCCAAACTCATCTCATGGTCTTTTAAAAAATGGAAAGCTTTATTAGAGAAAACAAAACCTATTACAGAAAAAAAAAAATAGAACTGACATCCGACACATTAATTCTTTTTTAGCAATTTTTTTGAACCGTATCCAGCCAAAGGTCACGTACAGTGTTTCCTAAAGGAACCAATTTTGTCCTAATCAACAACGAGCTTTCATCGAGAAAGATTACTTTTTTAGGTCACGAGGTTAATAGCGAGATCTCAAATCAATTGTTGGTCTCATGGTAGATCTCAGTCTATAAGATAAATACTATGGTTCTTTTTTTGTTTATAAAACCTCCCGGCGGATGGTTAGTATCAGGACATAGCTATTTGATGATACTATGCAATTTTGTCCACCCGTGTGCATCCAATATTGCATTGGGTTAGCCGCTTCTTGGGATCTTTCATCTGTCGAGGGAAATTCCAAACGTCTAGGCATTCCCTCACGCTCTGGCGCCATGATTTTTATTGGAAAAAAAAAAGAAAGACTATGCTTCGCCATATTGAATATGAATAATAAGTATAATACATGGCACTTCGATTTCGATATGAACAAACCATTATTGTTTTTTTCATAACTGAATTTTGTTCGGATAGTAGTATGAAACAAAGGTTATTTCCGATTTGTTGATTTTATTGTGTCGGGGGTACATTCAGCGTCACAAACCATTTTCTTTCACCCAGAAGTTTCTTTCTGATATTTTCTGTTGGAATAGTACGAAATACAAAAAAGATCAGTTTTTCCTTATTTGATCGTAATCAGAAAGGCCCTTTGGATTGCTAATCAAGACGATATACATATATAAGCACGAACCATCATAGTATTTTGACCCTACGAAAGGAAGGGTGGTAATGATCATCAACGACTCTGCATCAGATGGCTTACCTCATACGTGCTCCTCGTTCAATATCTTTCGAAGTAATTGGATCCCTTTTCTTCGTTCGCGATCTCCTCCCTATCCACTCCGTCCCGAAGAGTACTAGACCAATTTCAGTCACGTTTTCATGTTCAATTGAACCAC